>CM034473.1:14123932-14150932 GCA_019925255.1 Litchi chinensis | reverse complement strand
TTACCAATTCAAGTTGTTCCACAGTAGGCACGATATCATCCATAAACATGCACACAAACATTCCACAATCATATCCATTGGGTTGCTGCGGTGCATTCGCTTCTACCACCGTGAAATTGCTAAAGGAGAATGAATGTTGAAATGAGTATGTAATATCCTCCCCTAACATAAAATCAAGCGCCTGAAGCTACAAAACAAATGCACCACCAAAGTGGACCAATTATGTGTCAATAATTAGTTATTTACATCAACGTCCACAAGTTGTTTCATGAATATTACAGCAATGAAGTGAACATACCATTCGTTTTAACTGCCTATGACGAGGTGCATTCGCCGATTTCCTTCGAGGTGTGCATGAGTCCCAAAGTTCTGCCTTCTTTTCTTGAATATGGACGACACCAAGAAACCAATGACCGTGTTGATCATTAATAGGAATATATATCTGTCATACATATTACAAAAAAAGACGTCACAAGGCATACGCAACCAAATTAACCAAATATCTACACCAGCAAACATAAAAACTAAAATATAAACCAACTAAACACGGAAATCATATAACAATGGTCGCATACACATCGACAAAATAAAGATGTACACACATGGCATACCCGATCACATCTGTCAATATCGCTCATGTACGTCTCCTTAAAGTTGGACAATGATTTTTTTAAAGCTGGCATGTTATCCGCTTTACAGTTCAGAATTGCATACTGCATCCAACAGAAGTTATTAGAACATGTACGCAATATCAATGGACCAATATGTACAAACCAAGTTGCTTTACGACAATACGTTTCGCATAAATACCTGAAAGTATGTTGAAAAGTACCAACAGATGCGCTCTTTTATGTCTTTTGCTCTCATAATGATGTTCTTATATTCAGCTTGGGCAGATATAATCTATAGTCAATAAAACTATTACTATCAATACGAATAGTATAAGATGGTACCCAAACTAACCTGCTTCATGACGAAACAACAATCGTGCAAAACAGAACAGACAAACCCCGCTATTAATGAACTTTTTCGGCTCCAGACATCTAAAACTTTCACGACACACTTGCAAATTGTCAATGTCTATAATATGCTCCCTACCGAAATGTCTTAGCCTTTTTACCACAGGGGTGTGGCACCATGTATGGAGACAGCACATGCGAGCTAGGCTTTCGCCTCGATGCCGAGCGTGTTTTCATGATTGTGAGCTGACTGGATGAGTTGGAAAGTAATTCATGGTCCGCTAACTTCTCGTACTCATCCTACAAAACAGATTACAATGGTTACAAGTTTACAACTTATGCATTGACAACCATATAACTACAGTTTTCATTAATTGTTTACAAGGCATACATGACGGCTCGGAGCATTCAAAATGACAGGCTCATTCACTCGGTAAAATGAATCAATGGTATCCTGTTTGGACATGTCATTGGCATTGCAATTCAACGACGGAGTGCGTGAATCAAGGTGTGGCCACATATCAGAGGAGGAAGTTTTCTTCTTCGCTGTGGATTTCCCTTTTGTAAGAGTATTTGTAGATGAATGTTCTCGAACTCCATGTTTGGATGTTTGGGGTGAAAGAGCCTGTGGTACTGGTGGTTGATCTTCAGGTTCAACGGGTATGGGTTGTGTAGTTGCAGTGACTACAGGTTTTCGAGATGATGATGGATCTACTGTAGAAAGATGACAAAAAGAGACTTTACCACATGCTTTATTGCTTTCAGGCATGTACTCCTCAGCATAATCATCAACATTGGTTTTCAGAGGGGAGTTCTTCTCTTTCGACACAGACATAGCATCCACTAACCTATCCACCTGCATTTTGACCTCTTGAATGTCACGCCTTACTAGTTGAACCTCACTAACAAGTGACTGAAAATCATTCCGTAGTACTGTCACTGTTGCACTGAGAGCATCAAGTTGAATGTCATCAACATGTTTCCTTCGACAGGATGTGTGCTGTACACTACCATCTCGTTCATCACTTGACGTCTTCTGCTGGTTAGAATGACGATCTGAAGGACCGTGAGCACGGGGAAGATATGGTCCAATTGAAATCTGCATAGATGCCGAACAAACTATATTAAGCAACAACGATATGTGCTAGTTGAAAATTTGCATACATACACTCAATTTATATCAAATACCTTATCAGAATCAAAACCCCCTTTCTTAATTACATAGCCCAAGCACTTGTTAATGTTTGCTTTAGTCCAACCAACAATAGGTATCACTGACCTATCGACGATGGCAGGAGATAGTTGTACAGAATGTAGATAGAACATCTGCTCAATTACCAAATACGAAAGCCAAATTAAGACAATATTACTTTGATTACAGAGCATAATACCAGATCAAACAATACAAAAATGACGACTAAATATATAACTTCACCTGTAAGAAAATAACACAACCAGAAAGCACTTTGTTCTGATTCGCCTCCTGTGATGTTTGGAAAACTCGAATCCCAGTACAGAGACTCCTAAAACACCAACTAGCCCAATTCTTCCTTGCAATACCTCCTACATCAAGTACGACATTCAAGTACCCCACAAGCACATATTCCCCATTGGTAGGTGCAAGGATAGTGCCTAACAAAAACAAGCAAAATGTAATGGCAAACTCATCATCGGATGATGTAAGTTGGTTGATGCGAGAGTTGATCGACTTCCTACAAAACTTGCCATGTGAGACTTTCATATTTTCACCCCATGCCTGTAGGTTTGGCACCTCCCCAGATGTTACAACTTCATCTCCATCAGCACGTATACCCATTACTTCTCCAAATACAGTGTCGTTCAATTGTAATGATTGCCCATGGACTTGAAGTGTGCAGGTGTCAACGTCAAAATGATCAACTAGCCACCGACAAAGCCTCAAATGAAGTCGACCACAGTTTAATAATAAGAAGTTTCCAAAACCAACCCCTCGTACAGTCTCCTTCTGATCTTCAGTCAAGTTGTTCAAAACCCGACAAAAGCGAATCGAGGAACAACGTGTTTGCAATGATTCAACGTCCATCTTTCCATCCTTTTCTCCCATCTCCAAATCTACATCAACTTTATCACATTTCTCTTCTTTTTTTTTACACCCAACTCGTTTACCCATTTTACTTGACAAATGCATTTCCCCATACTTCGCCTTCTCTTCTTCCGGCAATTTCTTAAAAATTTTACCTAGTTCTTCTCTTGTCTACACAAACCACATGCAAACATCAAAGATTATCAACTGTTTAACCACAAACGTTATGCACCAAAATCCCGAAATTCATCAATTACTGCAGGCCAAATAGTACCTTCTTTTTACCATTGTCGTCTATCTTCTTGCATTCTAAGCTATTATAACGTAACAAAAAATTATGGTTAACCAATGAAAAATAACAATAAAGCTTGCTATACTAACGGTACATAATTCAAGGACTTAAAAGTAGTTCATCCATGCCCTTTGACCAATCTTAAGTCTTTCCTTTCGTGTTTTTGTTAGGTCAACCCTCTCCCCAATGTCAGCACTTGTTCCAATCGACTTATCCGCCATTATTGGACTCCAAGTTTCAACCTTTATGTACCACAACGAAAATTCCATAGTTACAAGGAATATAACAAAAATCTGAAACTTTAATAATACAATAAATATCTTTCATCAAGAGGTAGGAAATTATTCATATTGTTGATTGACACATGAAGGCCATCCTCACACATTACTCTTCAAAGACACTTAATATCAAAATAAAAAAACAAGGTCACTCTAACCTTGTTTAAATGTTATTTAAGGCATCACAGAAGAAAGAGAATTTATAAATGAGGTGGGCCTTATTGCCAAGTTCACACTTTAGTCGAGGGAATACTGCAAATATTGCTACGAAGTTTCATGGACTAAATTCAACATAAAAGACTCTATATAATATAGCACTGAAGCTTCATTGTCAATTATGATTTACATATTAATTACACATTTAAATGGTACTACTAACAAGAAGAAATAAATGTTGATAAAATGAACGAAGCATTCACAAAGCACGATCAGCAACCTTCAATTTATATAATGTCTGCATCTTGCACAACCTTTTGCAACTCGCATAATTAAGAACCTTGTGATTCACATATAATAAAATAGACTTCACAAATTTAGCACACCAAAACAACATTTTTCTCTTTCTCTTATTCTCTCATATCCTCTCTTCTCTTCCAATCTTTTTTGTTGTTTTTGTTTTTGTTGTTTTCCGAATCAGATGGAAGACTATAGATCCAACTCATGCACAGTGCATTTTAGCAAAGCACCAACAAGCATGCAACACTTGAGGTGTTATAGTGCAACAACTTATCATAATGATAATTATCATTATAACAATACTAGTTATCAAGTGGGGGATCCTCGTTAAAAATAGGTCAACGTCAACAAAAGCAAAAACAGTTTTCGAAAAATCACTTCATTAAAGAGCTCTTGAGTCAATGATCTTGAGCTGCAAAGGAAGACAACATTCGCTACCTACAAACTATATGTTGCTGAAGGCATAATGAAAGGCTCTCTGACCAGGTGCTTTAACTGGATCAACAACACCTACACTCACATGGTATATGGTCGGTGATGATGCCTCATTAACTGATCAGGTATTATAGAGATTAATATTTTCTTTCTTCATTTTTAATTGTTGTTAAATTTGGTGTGCATCTTCGAAAATTTTTAGGTGTTTTAGAATCTTAAATTTGAGTACTTTATTAGAATATAATGATTTCGTTAATTACATATAAGGAATTTGTGTTTACTTTTGGGTGTTCAATTTCGATTTGGTTTTAAGCATGTGTTATGCTTGAATTATTCAACATAGGGAGCAATTCTACATCTATGAAAATTGTGAACTTTTTTCTTCTTTTGGAGATGGCTTTTTCTATCTGCATTTTCTCGATACACTAATATGTTGTATGTGTTATGGTGTTGGAGATATTTAAATTACGAAAAGGAAAATATTATGAGATTTATGTTTCCTCTTCTTCTGATCATACACTACTTCAACATTTTCTCGACATGTTACATTTAAATCCACAACAGAGATTATATTCAAAGCTCAAATCAGATAATATCTTATCATACTATTTCAAGCTACAGTATACCTATATTCACATTTGCATAACATCCATCAAGCATATCTTATCCAGTAAGTGGTAATTACGTTGGATTGTCTTCAAAATTAATATTTGTTTTAATAACTACTAAAAAGGCTTAATGCAATCAACATTGACTAATTGGTAATCTCAAAGTTAAACTTGTCATCAAGTAGGCAGTCACATGCCCAAAAAAGTACAAAAAGCAGGAAAGTGATAGCAACAGAAAGTTCTACATTTTAATACAATACAATTGCTTCTCTATTGCCGACTTATAGTGCTTATATGCTTTCTGGGCCCCAAAAACCAGTGTGTCAAATCTGTCATCTAAATAGGAATTGATATTCAATACAAAAATAAGTACTGATCACATTTCATTTTCATTCACCTCAAACTATAACTAACAGTGTACAAAGCCTTTAGACACCTGTGTTAACACAAAAGCACTTTTACCTAAGCAGTGCTTTTCCACATGGGTTCCATTATGATCTATCTTTCTTTATTTCGTACTAAAACCCAGACATTCCCATCTTTTGATAATCAGTTTTTACTTTTATACGACACATCACAGACAACACATATTCCACTCCATATGCATGACCAAAATATAATCGTATCTGCCTTTCATGCCATTGATGTTTGACACACCCACAACTCAAAAATCTAACCTTTCCTAACGAAGACTCATCAAGAAGTTGTATTCGATAGAAACCCAACTGGTTTCTACCATCAAAACTCACCCATTGTTGTTCCACGTTTTGGGTGATGTTTTACAGGTCACTGACAAGATAAATAATGGATTTCATACCTGATTTTCGCCTCTCTGTTATCTTCGTCTTTCTAACACCCCTCGATTTGTCGTTCACCCCTGCCAGAGAACTAGGGCTTTTTCATTTTTCTGCTGCAAATGGTGAGACAATCAAGGTCTTCTATGGTTTTTGGTTTTTTATTTCACCTTTTCTCTTTTCTTTACCCATTTAGCCGGTACTCCATTTCCATTTTTTTTTATTATTTTTCTTTTTCTAGCCACCCCAGCCGTTGGATGTAATTCTTTATCATCCAATGGTTGGATGACTTCCTTTTCCCTTGTACGTATGATACAAACAACTTTTTTGTTTATATCATAGTCAGTTCCTGTTAGGCAAGGCTTTGAGCCATAACCACATGCGACCCAACCGCCCTGTAGCTTTCTAATCATGGCTCACAGATTCCATTTTCATGGCTAAATATGATGCTAAGGCAAATTTGTATGAGCAAAGAATAAATAAGAGACGAAAGAGAGATGACTAGGAAAATGCACATGGAAGGGCTCTACTGGCATACATATATATAGGTATATATGTATATATGAAGAAAAGCATTAGTTTAGGATTAAAATTAAGGAACTGACTATGATACAAACAAAAAAGTTGTTTGTATCATACGTACAAGGGAAAAGGAAGTCATCCAACCATTGGATGATAAAGAATTACATCCAACAGCTGGGGTGGCTAGAAAAAGAAAAATAATAATAAAAAAAAAGATGGAAATGGAGTACTGGCTAAATGGGTAAAGAAAAGAGAAAAGGTGAAATAAAAAACCAAAAACCATAGAAGACCTTGATTGTCTCACCATTTGCAGCAGAAAAATGAAAAAGCCCTAGTTCTCTGGCAGGGGTGAACGACAAATCGAGGGGTGTTAGAAAGACGAAGATAACAGAGAGGCGAAAATCAGGTATGAAATCCATTATTTATCTTGTCAGTGACCTGTAAAACATCACCCAAAACGTGGAACAACAATGGGTGAGTTTTGATGGTAGAAACCAGTTGGGTTTCTATCGAATACAACTTCTTGATGAGTCTTCGTTAGGAAAGGTTAGATTTTTGAGTTGTGGGTGTGTCAAACATCAATGGCATGAAAGGCAGATACGATTATATTTTGATCATGCATATGGAGTGGAATATGTGTTGTCTGTGATGTGTCGTATAAAAGTAAAAATTGATTATCAAAAGATGGGAATGTCTGGGTTTTAGTACGAAATAAAGAAAGATAGATCATAGTGGAACCCATGTGGAAAAGCACTGCTTAGGTAAAAGTGCTTTTGTGTTAACACAGGTGTCTAAAGGCTTTGTACACTGTTAGTTATAGTTTGAGGTGAATGAAAATGAAATGTGATCGGTACTTATTTTTGTATTGAATATCAATTCCTATTTAGATGACAGATCTGACACACTGGTTTTTGGGGCCCAGAAAGCATATAAGCACTATAAGTCGGCAATAGAGAAGCAATTGTATTGTATTAAAATGTAGAACTTTCTGTTGCTATCACTTTCCTGCTTTTTGTACTTTTTTGGGCATGTGACTGCCTACTTGATGACAAGTTTAACTTTGAGATTACCAATTAGTCAGTGTTGATTGCATTAAGCCTTTTTAGTAGTTATTAAAACAAATATTAATTTTGAAGACAATCCAACGTAATTACCACTTACTGGATAAGATATGCTTGATGGATGTTATGCAAATGTGAATATAGGTATACTGTAGCTTGAAATAGTATGATAAGATATTATCTGATTTGAGCTTTGAATATAATCTCTGCTGTGGATTTAAATGTAACATGTCGAGAAAATGTTGAAGTAGTGTATGATCAGAAGAAGAGGAAACATAAATCTCATAATATTTTCCTTTTCGTAATTTAAATATCTCCAACACCATAACACATACAACATATTAGTGTATCGAGAAAATGCAGATAGAAAAAGCCATCTCCAAAAGAAGAAAAAAGTTCACAATTTTCATAGATGTAGAATTGCTCCCTATGTTGAATAATTCAAGCATAACACATGCTTAAAACCAAATCGAAATTGAACACCCAAAAGTAAACACAAATTCCTTATATGTAATTAACGAAATCATTATATTCTAATAAAGTACTCAAATTTAAGATTCTAAAACACCTAAAAATTTTTGAAGATGCACACCAAATTTAACAACAATTAAAAATGAAGAAAGAAAATATTAATCTCTATAATACCTGATCAGTTAATGAGGCATCATCACCGACCATATACCATGTGAGTGTAGGTGTTGTTGATCCAGTTAAAGCACCTGGTCAGAGAGCCTTTCATTATGCCTTCAGCAACATATAGTTTGTAGGTAGCGAATGTTGTCTTCCTTTGCAGCTCAAGATCATTGACCCAAGAGCTCTTTAATGAAGTGATTTTTCGAAAACTGTTTTTGCTTTTGTTGACGTTGACCTATTTTTAACGAGGATCCCCCACTTGATAACTAGTATTGTTATAATGATAATTATCATTATGATAAGTTGTTGCACTATAACACCTCAAGTGTTGCGTGCTTGTTGGTGCTTTGCTAAAATGCACTGTGCATGAGTTGGATCTATAGTCCTCCATCTGATTCGGAAAACAACAAAAACAAAAACAACAAAAAAGATTGGAAGAGAAGAGAGGATATGAGAGAATAAGAGAAAGAGAAAAATGTTGTTTTGGTGTGCTAAATTTGTGAAGTCTATTTTATTATATGTGAATCACAAGGTTCTTAATTATGCGAGTTGCAAAAGGTTGTGCAAGATGCAGACATTATATAAATTGAAGGTTGCTGATCGTGCTTTGTGAATGTTTCGTTCATTTTATCAACATTTATTTCTTCTTGTTAGTAGTACCATTTAAATGTGTAATTAATATGTAAATCATAATTGACAATGAAGCTTCAGTGCTATATTATATAGAGTCTTTTATGTTGAATTTAGTCCATGAAACTTCGTAGCAATATTTGCAGTATTCCCTCGACTAAAGTGTGAACTTGGCAATAAGGCCCACCTCATTTATAAATTCTCTTTCTTCTGTGATGCCTTAAATAACATTTAAACAAGGTTAGAGTGACCTTGTTTTTTGATTTTGATATTAAGTGTCTTTGAAGAGTAATGTGTGAGGATGGCCTTCATGTGTCAATCAACAATATGAATAATGTCCTACCTCTTGATGAAAGATATTTATTGCATTATTAAAGTTTCAGATTTTTGTTATATTCCTTGTAACTATGGAATTTTCGTTGTGGTACATAAAGGTTGAAACTTGGAGTCCAATAATGGCGGATAAGTCGATTGGAACAAGTGCTGACATTGGGGAGAGGGTTGACCCAACAAAAACACGAAAGGAAAGACTTAAGATTGGTCAAAGGGCATGGATGAACTACTTTTAAGTCCTTGAATTATGTACCGTTAGTATAACAAGCTTTATTGTTATTTTCATTGGTTAACCATAATTTCTTGTTACGTTACAATAGCTTAGAATGCAAGAAGATAGACGACAATGGTAAAAAGAAGGTACTATTTGGCCTGCAGTAATTGATGAATTTCGGGATTTTGGTGCATAACGTTTGTGGTTAAACAGTTGATAATCTTTGATGTTTGCATGTGGTTTGTGTAGACAAGAGAAGAACTAGGTAAAATTTTTAAGAAATTGCCGGAAGAAGAGAAGGCGAAGTATGGGGAAATGCATTTGTCAAGTAAAATGGGTAAACGAGTTGGGCGTAAAAAAAAAAAAGAGAAAAATGTGATAAAGTTGATGTAGATTTGGAGATGGGAGAAAAGGATGGAAGATGGACGTTGAATCATTGCAAACACGTTGTTCCCCGATTCGCTTTTGTCGGGTTTTGAACAACTTGACTGAAGATCAGAAGGAGACTGTACGAGGGGTTGGTTTTGGAAACTTCTTATTATTAAACTGTGGTCGACTTCATTTGAGGCTTTTTCGGTGGCTAGTTGATCATTTTGACGTTGACACCTGCACACTTCAAGTCCATGGGCAATCATTACAATTGAACGACACTGTATTTGGAGAAGTAATGGGTATACGTGCTGATGGAGATGAAGTTGTAACATCTGGGGAGGTGCCAAACCTACAGGCATGGGGTGAAAATATGAAAGTCTCACATGGCAAGTTTTGTAGGAAGTCGATCAACTCTCGCATCAACCAACTTACATCATCCGATGATGAGTTTGCCATTACATTTTGCTTGTTTTTGTTAGGCACTATCCTTGCACCTACCAATGGGGAATATGTGCCTGTGGGGTACTTGAATGCCGTACTTGATGTAGGAGGTATTGCAAGGAAGAATTGGGCTAGTTGGTGTTTTAGGAGTCTCTGTACTGGGATTCGAGTTTTCCAAACATCACAGGAGGCGAATCAGAACAAAGTGCTTTCTGGTTGTGTTATTTTCTTACAGGTGAAGTTATATATTTAGTCGTCATTTTTGTATTGTTTGATATGGTATTATGCTCTGTAATCAAAGTAATATTGTCTTAATTTGGCTTTCGTATTTGGTAATTGAGCAGATGTTCTATCTACATTCTGTACAACTATCTCCTGCCATCGTCGATAGGTCAGTGATACCTATTGTTGGTTGGACTAAAGCAAACATTAACAAGTGCTTGGGCTATGTAATTAAGAAAGGGGGTTTTGATTTTGATAAGGTATTTGATATAAATTGAGTGTATGTATGCAAATTTTCAACTAGCACATATCGTTGTTGCTTAATATAGTTTGTTCGGCATCTATGCAGATTTCAATTGGACCATATCTTCCCCGTGCTCACGGTCCTTCAGATCGTCATTCTAACCAGCAGAAGACGTCAAGTGATGAACGAGATGGTAGTGTACAGCACACATCCTGTCGAAGGAAACATGTTGATGACATTCAACTTGATGCTCTCAGTGCAACAGTGACAGTACTACGGAATGATTTTCAGTCACTTGTTAGTGAGGTTCAACTAGTAAGGCGTGACATTCAAGAGGTCAAAATGCAGGTGGATAGGTTAGTGGATGCTATGTCTATGTCGAAAGAGAAGAACTCCCCTCTGAAAACCAATGTTGATGATTATGCTGAGGAGTACATGCCTGAAAGCAATAAAGCATGTGGTAAAGTCTCTTTTTGTCATCTTTCTACAGTAGATCCATCATCATCTCGAAAACCTGTAGTCACTGCAACTACACAACCCATACCCGTTGAACCTGAAGATCAACCACCAGTACCACAGGCTCTTTCACCCCAAACATCCAAACATGGAGTTCGAGAACATTCATCTACAAATACTCTTACAAAAGGGAAATCCACAGCGAAGAAGAAAACTTCCTCCTCTGATATGTGGCCACACCTTGATTCACGCACTCCGTCATTGAATTGCAATGCCAATGACATGTCCAAACAGGATACCATTGATTCATTTTACCGAGTGAATGAGCCTGTCATTTTGAATGCTCCGAGCCGTCATGTATGCCTTGTAAACAATTAATGAAAACTGTAGTTATATGGTTGTCAATGCATAAGTTGTAAACTTGTAACCATTGTAATCTGTTTTGTAGGATGAGTACGAGAAGTTAGCGGACCATGAATTACTTTCCAACTCATCCAGTCAGCTCACAATCATGAAAACACGCTCGGCATCGAGGCGAAAGCCTAGCTCGCATGTGCTGTCTCCATACATGGTGCCACACCCCCGTGGTAAAAAGGCTAAGACATTTCGGTATGGGCCATTCAAAATTGTGTATGAGTTACAAGACCATGAACGGTTGGTCATTGAGTACATCTATGACAAGGAGTTACCAGCATCGTAAGTTATAGTTCTTTGGCTTTAGCTTGTCATTTTGAACAACATGTGCAACATGTTGTCTATCTTTTGGTACATTTTGATTTTATTGTTTTATAATGCACGATAAATGTAGCTGCATATTCTGACCTTTTATTGTATAATGGAGTCGTAGGGAGCATATTATAGACATTGACAATTTGCAAGTGTGTCGTGAAAGTTTTAGATGTCTGGAGCCGAAAAAGTTCATTAATAGCGAGGTTTGTCTGTTCTGTTTTGCACGATTGTTGTTTCGTCATGAAGCAGGTTAGTTTGGGTACCATCTTGTACTATTCGTATTGATAGTAATAGTTTTATTGACTATAGATTATATCTGCCCAAGCTGAATATAAGAACATCATTATGAGAGCAAAAGACATAAAAGAGCGCATCTGTTGGTACTTTTCAACATACTTTCAGGTATTTATGCGAAACGTATTGTCGTAAAGCAACTTGGTTTGTACATATTGGTCCATTGATATTGCGTACATGTTCTAATAACTTCTGTTGGATGCAGTATGCAATTCTGAACTGTAAAGCGGATAACATGCCAGCTTTAAAAAAATCATTGTCCAACTTTAAGGAGACGTACATGAGCGATATTGACAGATGTGATCGGGTATGCCATGTGTGTACATCTTTATTTTGTCGATGTGTATGCGACCATTGTTATATGATTTCCGTGTTTAGTTGGTTTATATTTTAGTTTTTATGTTTGCTGGTGTAGATATTTGGTTAATTTGGTTGCGTATGCCTTGTGACGTCTTTTTTTGTAATATGTATGACAGATATATATTCCTATTAATGATCAACACGGTCATTGGTTTCTTGGTGTCGTCCATATTCAAGAAAAGAAGGCAGAACTTTGGGACTCATGCACACCTCGAAGGAAATCGGCGAATGCACCTCGTCATGGGCAGTTAAAACGAATGGTATGTTCACTTCATTGCTGTAATATTCATGAAACAACTTGTGGACGTTGATGTAAATAACTAATTATTGACACATAATTGGTCCACTTTGGTGGTGCATTTGTTTTGTAGCTTCAGGCGCTTGATTTTATGTTAGGGGAGGATATTACATACTCATTTCAACATTCATTCTCCTTTAGCAATTTCACGGTGGTAGAAGCGAATGCACCGCAGCAACCCAATGGATATGATTGTGGAATGTTTGTGTGCATGTTTATGGATGATATCGTGCCTACTGTGGAACAACTTGAATTGGTAAGTTACATAAGTCAACTTCATAAATTAATTTGTCATAATATCATCTGACAGTTCGAATATCATTCTGACTGTAGTGCGTGACTATGTTATTTGTTACAGTTTGATTCCACCCGGCAGCGACTCTTGTTTGCTCGATACCTTGCTCTGTTCCCCGGTAACAAAATGTCCGTAGGGATTAATGAAAAAGCCAAAGCGCGTCATGATGAATTGGTCAAAGCTAAGTTGAAGCGTAAGCTTCCGAATCGAGATGTGCCACCCATAAAAAAGCTTAGCAAGAAAGCAATGCGTCATCTACTATAAAGTTGTGTGTCAATAGGACTATAATAGATGATCATTTTGTGGCATACTCTAACAACTACAGTTTAACTTGTTTGGATACAAAGTTTCTGAAAAACTATTTCCACCATTTTGTTATCATATTTCCATATGTTGATGGGTTGCAGGCAGTTGGTGATCTTTTTGTCCACCACTCTATCCCTTGTTTTGTATAGTGCTTAACATATAATGAGACATAGACAGACGCTATGTATATACCTCAAAAATTGTAAATACTAGCTTTTTATTGGTGTTTAATCGTATGATAGTTTGATTGTATTTGTGTTTTTTATTCATCTTCAATGTCACATTCCATAGTCATGTTTCCACAATACAGTTGTGTTTATTTTCATGTGGTCATAGTAAAGTGTGTATTACGTATGTTAACATATCAACATTATAATCTTATGTAATATAGGTTTGACATGTAAGATGCAACATGTTATCATCCCATAAATGTCTGTTCTGGCAATCATTGTTGATAATGATTGCCAGAACACATACCAACGTGTTTGCAATAGACAACAAGTTTGCTGTGTGAACATAAGTAGCAGGTTCAAAACCAGTATGGGACCATTTGTTAGCAACACTCCACTCTCCTTGACCTTTGGTGGTGGTGGATGTCATCATTCAGTTGGTGCTACATTGGCATTAGTCATGATTGGAGCCACACCAGGCGTTTCCTGAAACATAATATTACTACCAACTCTACTTATATCTTCTAGTTGAATATGTGGACATGTCTTCACCGTGTGCCCAACTTGTCGACATTTTCCACAATGGCGTATCTTTGGGGAGGTTTTCTTCGGTTTTCTTACCCCCCCCCCCTTTGGTTGTAGCTTTCAGTGGATCTTTTACATGTTCAATGTTAGGCGTTTTATCCTGCCCCTCACCATTATTCATTGCTGCCTTTTCCTTTACCAAGATTCCTTCAATTCTCTCAGTTAGACGATGGATATTGCTTTTTGTCTCTGTAAATCCTTCTGCTGTTTGAGAAGCCAAGTAGCATAACTTTGTACACTGACTGGTTAATGCTCCATACCTAACATGTTCAACCATCATCATCATAATGTAAATTGATTTTTGTTACCAAAATATAGAAAGACATTGCATTCTTACTCCTATTACACAACTTCAAACAGTTATCCCTTTATTAAATAGGTACATATATATATATATATATACATAATATATATAGTTATATACAATTCTATAACCAAAAGGAGTATGAAGGCATGGTGGTGACGGAGTGCACGTATGAACAACATGATAGGTCATCCATTGCTTTGGCCAAGCGGGCACGCTGTCATTGTGGTGCGGCCGCGCACGCATTAGTACTCACATACATGTCTTCAGTATGGGTGCGCGGCCGCCCTCACAATGTGGTGCAGTCGCGCAGTTAGGACAGTGTTGGTGCGCAGCTACACCAGTCTTGTGGTGCGGTCGCACACTTATGGCAGTGCTAGTGCGCGGCTGCACCTCTGCAATGGTGCGGCCTCGCAGTTACGGCAGTGCTACTGTGCGGCTGCACCTCTGCAGTGGTGCGGCCTCGCACTGATGAACAGCTTCACTGGCCGTCCACAAGACAGGTGCGCGGGCACGCCAGCATGGTAGTGCGGCTGCGTCGAAACACTGGATTAATAGCGCAGCTGCGCACGCAATCGAGAGCGGCTGCGCACCCATGAGGGAGTGCAATGGGAATGTATGCACTCCTCATGTGGTGGTGACCGGCCTCACATCACGGTGCAGCCGGCGACGTTTGATGCATTGTTCGTGCACACCCTCACTATCACTAGAACGTGGCCGCGTAGCCTTCCTATACAATACATGAATGATATTAATATAAAAAAGATGTTTACATAATATAAAGGAAATAGAAAATGAAGTTTACCGTGCCATGTGAACAACATTTGCTTCACCTTTGTGCACCACCTTATCAACGTCGTCGTCGGCCTTTGCATTCTTTGTCCACCGACGCAATATCAATGACTCTGGTAAACAGTCAATGTTCATTGCTTTCATTGCACTGAATATATGGCAACAAGGGATACCAAGTGTCTGAAACAATTTGCATGAGCATAGGAAGCTATTTTCAGTTGGGTTGTATACCACATCCCAAGTTGTCTCACCACACGCAAACTTTTTAAATGTAAATATCTGTTGTGTCATATCAGTGGCACAGTTTACGATGCTTAGCGTTGCTTCTGAATTGATTTCATCCCTTACTTTTAAGAATAAGTTGCGAGTATAAACTTCTGATGCATGTGTCTCTATTTGCAACAAGTGGGTTTCCAGCATTGGTTGCGAATTAATGTTCTCAAAGTTGTCTCTTGCCTCATTGTGGCGAAGTCTTTCCATCACCCTATGTGTTTGGCTGACGAACTCGAATAACTTCAGACGACGGTTCAAATATTTATTAAATAAACGGTTTATACTCTCAGAACGTTGCGTGCTTCGCATGCCCCCAAAGAAAGTGGTTCTCAAAAACGTTTCTGCCCATTGCTTTCGTCTGCCAAACAACTTTCTAACCCAAGCGTTATCCTCTAATTTATACGTTGCAACCATCATCGACCAATACTGTTGAAAGTCAAGCTCGGTCATGTACGTAAGCATGCAGGTCGTGAACTCCCTAGTGAAGGCAACATTGCAGATATTTGTCTGCACATTTCGTTCCAGATGCCATGCACATAATCGCCTAGTTGCCCCAGGCATTACTGTCTTTAGTGCTTTATGCATCGCAATATCGCCATCCGTCACAACAGCTACAGGATGCTTATGTTGCATTGCTTCCAGAAATGTTTTGAGGACCCATGTATATGTGGCTATTGTCTCATCCACCACCAAACAGAATCCAAAAATTGTTGTTTTGTTATGGTTATTCACGCCGACAAATATAACAAGAGGTCGGTTGTACGCATTCGTCTTGTACGTCGAATCGAAAGATACAACATCGCCGAAATAATGGTAATCAATACGAGACTGCGAGTCGGCCCAAAAAATGTTCCCTAATGACCCATCTTCAGTTATAGTAAACTTGAAAAAAAAATTACCATCCATTTGTTGTTTTCCTGTCATGTACGCAATAACTGCGTCTGCATCCCCATTGGTTGAGGTACACCTATGTTTGGAATCCAACCCATTTTGTAAGTCTTTACGAGTGTGACCAACAGCTGCATGACTGCCTGCTTGGTGGACCATATGCTTCATCACTTGAGAGGTGCGAACCCCAATATATTTCCACGATTCAGCTTGTGCAATGTTGGCAGGCGGAACATGACGATGCGAACGAAGAAACTGCGCCTGGTTTGGAGTCGCTAAGGGATGACAATGTTCCGTTACGAACTCGTTCACAACCCACATACTTTTTTCACGGTTGAATTTTATTCGCATAGCAGCTCGACAACCTTCCCGAGTTATGCCTTTTGACTCGCGCTGCCTATCTCGTCGCTCCAAGTACTTTTTCTGTATGAACCCCTCCTTGGAGCAAACCCAACGTCGACATGTTATTAACCCATTTGCATCCTTTCGTAGCATGTCCTTACGCACACTAAAACCAACCACAACTGAATATTTATGGTAAAATGCTTCTGCATCATCAACAGAAATGAATTCTTTTCCCATAACATCGGATGTACTTAAACAACAGAAGTTATTAGGAGCGTCTAACGGACTTTTGCAACCTCCATCAGCAGCATCAGCATTACCAGTGCTCTGGGAAAGCGACGGCATTCGTGTACATTGGTCTCCAGAGGGCGATACATGGAAGGTATCGTTATTAACATCCGGAAACCACTGGTGACTCAAATAAATGCCATTTTTTTCATCCATCCCTGCACGATCCAAACAAAATAAAGGTCACTTACTGTGGAATGTACCGATCTAGCTACGGTGGTACATGTATTATTATATGTTGATGTCATAGATACATATATATATATATGTGTGTCTGTGTGCGTATAAGTATATATATATACACAAGCATATATATATATGTGTCTGTGTATATATATCTGGGTGTATGATGACCACTGTGTTATTCTGTGTCAAGGTTCATGCATATAACCAATACCAGAGTACACCCACATTTTGTTTACTTGCAAAGCAACTACACCACCAGCACATATATTATTACCTATGCCTTTGTGGGACACTTGATCATGACCTCTGCAGCTTGTATGAAGCAACTGCAACCGTTGTTGGTGTTGTTTGACCCAAGTTGGATGTTGCAGGAAATAGGCAAAAGGGAGCTGTATAAGACTTAATATGTTGTTGTTTTAGGGAAAGTGGTTGGTGGTTGATATAAATCCATTTATGAGACATTTGCCCACGTAACCAAGGGAGGAGGTGGTTGGTTAAAAGGTTTGCATTCATAATTGAAGACATAAGCAAAGGAGGAGGTGGTTGGTTAAAAGGTTTGTTCACAACATTAAGAGGGGGTTGGTTAAACAGTTTGTTAAGGGAATTTCAGCTTGTAACTTCCAAAAATCGACATTAACTACTTATATCTTGAATGTGAAATGATACCCTATATGCCAAGAACATTGTTTTCACATTTGTAAATCAATCTCCTGAAATTTTTAAAGTTTTATCTATGTCAACATAAAATGACATAAACGAAATTGTCAATAGTATGATAATATACATGGCATCAACCTTAAAAAAAAAACATACTTGTTAAAAAAAGATTAAATGTGCATTACATTGGATGCGCGAACAGTTAATTACTAACACACACAGTAGGTCAAATATACATATAGTTATATATGTAACTATCCCTGATGAGGTATTTTAACCACACCAGTTTGCAACTTCAACTCCTATCAACTATCAGCATCGAGATGGTGAATGGCAATTAGATGCAGTTGCATGGCATTCCGTACATCCGCAAAACAAGCAGCAAATAAAATTCTATTAACATTACCAAACAATAAGTTCATACATGGTAGCACTGCACCATGCCTATCACCACAGGCTTACACTTGCAACGGACAAATACAAAGTCAGTACAGTCACTGCGAAAACAAAAACAGCAACCATAAGCCGTCACCGTGGACCATCCACTTAAAACCAAAAGCGCCGACAGTGTTTGGTTTAAATACAACTGTTGTCATAACTTCAATTTTGCCACCTGATATGTACCTTACAATCTGCATCCAACTGACACCTATATAACATCCACCATACATGTTATCCCTCACCCAGTACATCGCCCTGCTGCACAGTTGTTTCTTTTGTGGCAGGTGTTTTTGCCTCATGCAGTAGCTGCGTAACATGAGTAAGGGACTGTCCATGACTCGTAAGTTGGGAGCACATTGATGCGAACAATTTCTCCTGCTTGTGCCTTAAGGTTTGCAATGGCTTGTTCTTGACGCTCCTGTATAGCATTAACTGCAGCAAAAATATCAGAAACCCAAGCAAGTGGTTGTGCCTCATTGCTACATGTTGACGGGCAACTGTCCTTACGGATTTTCTTTGCTTTCCGCTCTGCATTCGGTTTGTTACCATTCATAATGCGGTCGTGCAAGGTATCATATGTGACGCCATCTATTGGCTTGGGTGGAGACACCCACAAATCGCCCACCTCCGTTGGAACACCAGCATTCAAACAAAATTGAGTTATAAGGGCAGGAAAAGGGAATCCATACCTCGTAGCAGTGCCGGCATCATATATTGCCGTGAAAATACACTTCCCAACGTTGATGGGTCGGTTAGTGCCAATAGCATGTACAAGTCTCGCTCTGGGTTCCCTGATTTTGGTGAAGTGTTTACTTGGAAGGAGATTGTGTGAAGCAAAGGTACACCAGAATGCATACTCGACAGTGAACTTCTGATACAATATTTGTTTACTTTCAATAGTTTCTGAACCATACAGCTCCTTTACCATTTGAGATTTTGCGATATGCTCAACATTATACTCGTCAGACTCAGCAATTTGAGGGACTTTGAAATACTTATTAATCAGAGTTGGGGTGATGACAACATTAGTACCCCTTACTGGTGTGCCCTTCTCTTCCATAAATGGCTCCGGAAGGAAGTTTGCATAAAACTCGCGAACCATGTTTTCACAGGACTTTGCTGGTGTAGAGGCCAATTTCACCCACTTTCTAGCACGTAGTACCTCCATAAGACCGGTGTCCTCCAAATCTTCAAATTTCACAGCCCTCTCAAAAATGAACGGACGGCCGGAGAATGTCTGGTATCTACAACGAGCCTCAGAAGATATGAAACGTTGGTTTGTTGATGCTGCTCTTGAACATATACCTTTTTCGTTTCCCAATGATGAGGTCTGGTATTTACCCACCTTCTTACCCTTGCTGACATGCGACTGATGTGACCGAAGACTGGTTTTCCTGTTATGTTAGCTATTTGAAAGACCATCGTTTTTGGAGTGCACCATCTTTTCTGCGGCTGCAACTGTAAACAAACACCTCAATATGATATCAAATAACGTTACCAATTGTTCCTGAAGCAAAATCAAAGTGCTATGCTATGGGTATGCATTTAAAAACCTGTATGGTTATTGAAACCTATCGATACTTTGTAATAACTCCTATCCAAACAAAATATTATCACACCCCCAACACTAATATGACACCAACCGATGGCACACAAATCTGTAATCAACGCCTTAGTCCTACAAATGGAAATCCCATGCTTATCACCAACCTATCACACGGACTTCTTCGTAGAATGTAATACTTCTACAACCGCAAAACCCATATCCGAGACACCATTTTATAATGAACTACCTACAGAAATTCTAGTTGCCTAACACAGAAAATGGAACACCCACAAATGTGCAATTCATTTGCACGTTTTCAACACATAACACAATTAAGTAACACAATGGCAGTGAATAATCAGTGCAAATCCTTTACTGTACACCCCATTAAAACACAATGGTATGTAAACTGCATGCAAAATATCTCCCTATAAATAAACCACAAATCATTTTTCAGATTGCAAAAAAAACCATTACATCTTAAACACAATGACAACATGTCAAAATCAATACAGCTTTTCATACAAGGAATAAGTGCTACAATTACACCATTACCATGCAAAACCCCAAAAATTCATCCTACAAAGCCCCAAAATTATTCGAAAACAAATTTCATATTTTAACCCTAAAATCGAAACCCACATTCACAAAAATTCCAAACAAGTTTATAACAGCATAACTTACGTGGACAACTTCAAAACCAATCTATTGAAACTGAAAAAAGTAAAAGCCCCAAAACAATACGTGAAACTTACTCCAATTACCTGACACACGACATATTAGTGGTGAAACACTTACCTGAAAATTGTTTTTGCTGCCTACTTGGTCGTCGATAAAGCAAACCACTGCAAAAAACCAGATGAAATTGGCAGGTTAAATGGTTGACAACAATGGAAGGGGCATATGGAGTTGGCAAGTTCGGCTGGGGACAAGAGGAAGTGTTGCTTTTGTTGTAAAATGACATGTTAAATTACTTTCTAATTACTTTTTCCCTTTCATTGTTTTTTATTTATTATTTTATTATGTTTATTTTGTAAATAATATAAACTACAAAAAATATTCAATTTAAAAACATGTGTTGATATTTGCACATTAAACTATAATGACCAAACTAACCCTCTCTATGTTAACATTGACTAGTACTTGACTAATAGAAGGGCTAAATTGATACATTTTCGAAACGTTAGGGATGACAAAAATTATTATTCTAGACCAATTTTTACAATATTGTTGTTAAATTTATTAACAAAAAAATGGGAATGTATTATTTTCTTGTATATGCAAATTTTTTGGGTTGAAATTTATATTGTTGTTAAATTGTATATAAGCAATAGTGTTGGTGAAATTCTACTTGCCAAGTACAACTTTGTCCAGCTATTTTATATATTCTTTTAACTGAAAAATATGTGGAAGTTATGAAATAATAAGTTATGAATTATTAATATTCAATAACTCCAAACAAAACGTAATTTTATTAAAATAATGTGTTACTGTTAGTAACAGGTCAAATTGTATACTGGAAAAACCATTACTATTGATTTTCAATGGATTAGCATTTTTTTTATAAATTCGAAGTCTTTTCATATGATATTTATATTGTAAATTATTGATATATTAATTGACGAATTAACATTTTTTTTCACATAATACATTCATTTGATATAAAAAAAATTACATGTAACCATTGAAAATTATATAAAGAATTTCAATTACATAACTAAACTTACTTAAGAAATCTTATGTGGGGATATTAGGTGTTAAAATAATATTAAATTGTAAATATAGCGACATCTGTCATTCAAAAACCTCATTACGTCACAATGTAACTGCTAAATAAAATATTCACAATAATTTTTATAATTATTTTAATCCGTTTTAAGTTGTTTTCTAAAAATGTTTCAATTTAAGTTATTATTTTGTAAACATAATTCAATTTAAAAGTTACTATATTTTTCACCATTTAAAAAAGTACAAGTACATTGGATTGTACTGGTATTGCTGTATGACCACGCTAAAACAGTTGTGTGTCCATATACCAACACTGCAGTCAGAATGTGGTCACATGAAGATGTTAGTGCACTTGCACACCCATGCAAATTGTAAGACTTGCACTGGTATATGTGCGGGGCCGCACTAAAACGGTGGTGTAGCCGCACACCAATATTTAAATAAGTACGTCACTATATTATGGTGTCATTCCAGTCACACACCCATGACTGCTGCAAGGCTTACGCTTTACTTGTGTGTGAAAATTTTATATTTTACAACGTATTACTTGGATGTGTGTAAGTAAAATTATTATATATACAAATATTAAGGGAAAATTTCAAGTTTGTTTGTAACGTTTATCTAATTATTAATTTATGCATTTTCAATACCCTTCCTGTTATAAGTATTACAAATTCACTATATTATTTCCTTCGATCTTGTAATTATAGTTAAACACATTATAAACTGTATGAATACCAAAATACTTTTAATCAACATTTAAAAATAATAATAAATAAAATTCAGTAACTTCTGATGTTGTTCGAATGTCAAACTTGTTCTCAGAACAAATTCGCCGTTGATGTGAACAAGATGACGTCACATAACTTGTTAACATAACGTTGGAGTTGTTCAGAGAACAACTTTGACGTTTGCTGACGTCATACATCCATTTTTGTATAGTTTGAACAACTTCTGACGTTGTCCGAACGTCAAACTTGTTCCCAGAACAACTTGGACGTTGATCTCAACAAGATGACGTCATCTAACTTGTTAACATAACGTTAAAGTTGTTGGTAGAACAACTTTGACGTTTGCTGACGTCATACGTCCATTTTTGTTAAGTTTGAACAACTTCTGACGTTGTCAGAACGTTAAACTTGTTCTCATAACAACTTTGACGTTGATCTCAACAAGATGACGTCACCTAACTTGTTAACATAACGTTGGAGTTGTTCATAGAACAACTTTGACGTTTGCTGACGTCATACATCTGTTTTTGTTAAGTTTGAACAACTTCTGACATTGTAAGAACGTGAAACTTGTTCCCAAAACAACTTGGACGTTGATCTCAACAAGATGACGTCACCTAACTTGTTAACATAACGTTGGAGTTGTTCAGAGAACAACTTTGACGTTTGCTGATGTCATACACCCATTTTTGTTAAGTTTGAACAACTTCTGACGTTGTCGGAACGTCAAACTTGTTACCAGAACAACTTCGACGTTGATCCAACAAGATGACGTCACCTAACTTGTTAACATAACGTTGGAGTTGTTCGGAGAACAACTTTGATGTTTGCTGACGTCATACACCCATTTTTGTTAAGTTTGAACAACTTCTGACGTTGTGGGAACGTCAAACTTGTTCGCAGAACAACTTCGACGTTGATCTCAACAAGATGACGTCACCCAACTTGTTGACATAACGTTGGAGTTGTTCGCAGAACAACTTTGACGTTTGCTGACGTCATACACCATTTTTGTTAAGTTTGAACAACTTCTAACGTTAAGGGAACGTCAAACTTGTTCTCAGAACAACTTTGACGTTTGCTGACATCATACACAATTTTGTTAAGTTTGAACAACTTCTGACGTTGTGGGAACGTCAAACTTGTTTTCAGAACAACTTTGACGTTGATCTCAACAAGATGACGTCACCAAACTTGTTAACATAACGTTAAAGTTGTTTGTAGAACAACTTTGACGTTTGCTGACGTCATACACCCATTTTTGTTAAGTTTGAACAACTTCGACGTTGTTCTAACGTCAAACTTGTTCAGTTGACAACTTCCACGTTTATTAAACAAGTTGACGTACAGAACTTGTTAAGAGGAACGTTGTAGTTGTTGAATGAACAACTTCTACGTTAATGTTAATTTTTAAGAATAAAAAATAGTTAATATAATATAATATTTTATAATAAATTATTATATTTATATATTATTTTTAATTATAATATAATATTTTTTAACTTAATAATAAAATATTAATAATAACTTAAAATATTATGAAATATTATTATAATACTATATTTCATAATAAAATATTATATTTATATATATTTTATTATTAAACTATTATTTAAATATTATTTATTATAATATTATTATTTTAAATCTGCAGCAACCGATTGAAACCGGTTGCTGCAGGTTGAAATAAAAACTATTTGGCTGCCAGCTGGCAGCCAAATGTGTTTGTATGGTACAAACAACAAAGTTGTTTGTACCATAGCCAATCCCTTGCCTAACAAGTTTAAGGCTAAGGTGGTGGATTTTGCTTGGAAGATAATAAAACTCGGGCAAGATGATCCAAGAAGAGTTGTTCACTCGCTCAAAGTGGCACTTGCACTCACTTTGGTCTCCATATTTTACTATTATAAACCACTATATGACATTTTTGGTGTCTCTGCCATGCGGACTGTCATGACTGTGGTTGCAGTTTTCGAATTCTCTGTAGGTCAGTTTGTAGTTTCTTTTAACTTTGTTATATAAAATAGTGTTAAGAGTTCAATACATTAATTCTACTGTTTGAGCATTACATGAAACTTTTGGAGTACCATAAGGACTCTGCTATTGGACATATATACAATGCAGGAGCTACTATTGGAAAAGGTCTGAACAGAGGATTGGCAACATTGGTGGCTGGAGCTCTAGGAGTTGGAGCCCATCACCTGGCTAGCCTCTCTGGAGAGATTGGTGAGCCTATACTGCTTGGAGTTTTTGTATTTCTCCAAGGTGAGTATATGCCTAAAGCAAAAGTAAAATTTATCAATTGTGGTACCAAAAAATAATGGTTTCTGATTTCTGACTGTGTGTGTTGCAGCTGCGGCATCAACATTTATACGGTTCTTTCCCAAAGTGAAGGCAAGATATGATTATGGGTTGTTGATATTTATATCGATATTCTGTTTGATATCAGTGTCGGGCTTTCGAGATGATGAAATATTAGACTTGGCTCAGAAGAGATTGTCAACAATAATAATAGGTGGGTCTGCCTGTGTCATCGTTTCCGTTTTGGTTTGCCCTGTTTGAGCCGGTGAAGATCTTCACAATCTCATTGCTGTCAACCTCGAAAAACTTGGAAACTTCTTAGAAGGTAATGACAATTATAAACAAGTGCACCATATACCATACCATACATTATTGCACATACAATTTTAACAAATACTCCTGTTTGAAACTATTTTTATTAAATTCTTACAATGAAAATCTCTCTTAAAATGTCAACATATATAGTTGGATAAGCTTAATCACCATTTCATTTCTTTTCATCCTTTTGTTAATTTCTTACTCAATAGTATGAGACTATGAGTAGAAACACTTACATGAACAAGGCAAACTTTCAGGATTTGGGAATGAGTACTTCACATCAGAGAATGGAGACAACAAAGATGTTAAATAATTTATGCAGGAATACAAAAATGTTCTCAATTCAAATAATAGTGAAGAATCCTTGGTGGGTAAAATAAAATTCTTAATGCTCCTTTTTCTCTCTCTCCTAACTTTAATTGAATAGACATAATGTCAATAGTACGTCTATTTACTCATAATATATCATGTGATATAAATTCGATATGATTGAAGGAGATATTACATTTTTTATGTGATGTATAATAAGGGAATTAATATACTATGTTGTCTTGCTCAATATTTTCTCCTCTCTAGTAAAAAAGTAAATTTGGCTAATATTGTTGATCATAATCCATTTTTATTATTAGCAGGCTAATTTTGCAAAATGGGAACCAGCACATGGTCGGTTTCAGTTTCGCCATCCATGGAACCAATACCTAAAGATTGGAACCCCCATTCGTCAATGTGGCTCTCGATTTGATGCCCTTAATGACTACCTCAACACTCAAATCCAAGTATTTATATAACTTTTCTTATTATATTCTTATATTTGCATATATTTATGACTTTCTTTTACTTATAAAGAAATATACAATATACAATTTTTCACTCATAATTGATGTCTAGATACATTGGATAATTCTCAAAAGTAAGATAGAACCTGAAAAATTAAGTAATAGAAAAAAAGTGCATAATTGATGTATGAAAAAAAATATAAAACATAACATGCATTTAATCATGCGCTTAACTCATATCATCTTTCATTAATTGTTGATTTTCTTGAAGACATCACTAGAAATCAGAAGCAAAATTCAGGAAGTGTGCACCAAAATGAGCTTGGAGTCAGGCAAAGCACTTAAGGAATTAGCAATGGCAATTAAAACAATGACACATCCATCCTCTGCTGTTTCCCACGTCGAAAACTCAAAATCTGCTGTCAAGAACCCCAACTCTCTGCTAAAATCTGATATATGGGATGGCACTGATATTTTAACAATGGTTCCACTGGCCACCGTTGCTTCCCTATTGACTGAAGTGGTAAACTGCACAGAAAAGATATCCGAATCCGTTTACGAACTTGCATCAATGGCAAAATTTCGGACCATTGAGGCCACTGTTTCATCGGAAAATCAGAGTTAGGGCCATCTGACAAGATTAATTGCCCCCATGTTGTTGTTAATGTAAATGATGAGTCATCTACTATTCTAGAAAATGGAATCAAGTCATCAACTCCTTCGGGACTGTAGCTGCTTGACATTTGGGAAGGGTAAATTTATGTTATACTAAAAAATAATAGTTGATGGTTATATCCATCCTTATTTTAAAGTTCGGATATATGAAATTATCAGCACTAACTATATACGTTGAGAATTTTGACAGGAAAATATATCCTGGATAGATATCATTATCTTTGCATTGCAATTTAATTGTTGTAAAATAAATATTAATGTTCATGCATTGTTAGGCACTAAGTGGTCAACTAGCATCTAACGATTTCCAAAACATTGGTCATTACTCATTATAGAATAATGAATTAAATTTTGTATGTGAGTTTTTAATGAATGCTAATATCTTTCTCAATTACTCAGGAATATTTACTAATGAAAAATGATTAAGAGGAAAAGAGTTTAAGTTCTGATTTTCTGTTACATTATTTACTAAAGCTTGTTCAAATTACATGGATCACATACGGAAATGTTGAATTAAGTTTATGCTTAAAAGAGAACATAATTCTCCTCTCCACCTGAGAGTTAAATTTTCTTTTTCGTATCTCTAATCTATATAAGGAACTTATTCTCTTTTATTTTCATTCCAAATGAGTAACCGTGTGGGTGTTAATGAGTGAAAAGCTACAAGCATGTAAAGAGTTTATTAGACACTACCTTATCATA
>CM034473.1:14102323-14123432 GCA_019925255.1 Litchi chinensis | reverse complement strand
TAATATTATATTAACATTATATTAACATTAGATTATTAACATATATTAACATTATTAATATTTTATTAACATTATATTAACATTAGATTAACATTATATTAATATTATATTAACATTAAATTATTAACATTTTAACATTAGATTAACATTATATTAATATTATATTAACATTATATTAACATTAGATTAACATTATATTAATATTAGATACACATTATATTAACATTAGATTATTAACATTATATTAACATTATATTAACATTTTATATTATATTAACATTATGTTATTAACTATAATGTTTAATTATAATGTTTTGTTGGCAATTTAAAAATATAGAATGCAATACCATCAAATAAATAATGAATACTAATAAAAGAATAATTAAATTTATTTATATACCACTTCTCCATCAGTGTCTACAAACCATTTTCTAAAATTATTAACTTTATACATAGGCTTTGAGCACATATATATGTCTCTGGCCATCTCGGACCTTAGTGCGATGACATCTGCAATGGTCTCATGTTTTCTTGATTTCCACGTACTCGTTCTCCGCAGCACAAGGTCACGTACGTACATGGCCACATATGCTCCGCAGCTGGTCCTGTATATATCATAATATATAAACTATATATATCAAGATAATAATATAAACATATATTAACATTAACATAATTAATATCATAATATATAAACTATATTAACATTAACATAATTAAATATCATAATATAATAAATATAATAATTAAGCTATAATTATATATTAATGTTAATCATAACCATATATTAACATTATATTAATTTATGTTTATGTTAATATATTAACATAAAGATAATTAAATATTAAATATCATTAATATATATAAACTTACTCACCCATCAGGTTGCTGAGGCACAGCTGCTCGTTTAAGACGCTGAACTCTCCACCGGAGATCCACGGGTGGCATACGTACCGGTGTCTGCTCATAAAATCCCAGGAGCCGCAATAAAATAGGCATCAAACATACCAGCGGCTCAAGTGGCTCTCGTCGATAGGCTATGTCAATCCTTGCCAAGGGATCATATATTATGATTCTTTCCTCTCTAATGCGCACATCACAAAGGACCCAGTGTTGTTGATCCAAGCTACACGGTAGCAACACCTGCATTTCAAAACGTTAGTATTATAGGACTAGAAGAGATATTCATATAATAAATATTAACGTTCGAACTACACTTACACTATCAATCTTCCACCACGGGACTGCTGCGTCTATAAGCCCACGACCGTACGCAAGCAACTCTGGGGGTACATCAGTTGTAATTGGATCAAATGTTCTTTGTTTGCTGGTGTAATGCATCCTATAATGCGCTGTCATCATTGCCTGCATGATAAAAATTAAACATGTTAAAACCAATCAACCGAACGTAATATGAAATTATAAATGCATAACTAACTTAAATGTAAATACTTACAAACAAAGAACTGTCATGGACAGCGTATGTATGATCTTCTATCTCATTCCACCCTTTTTTTCTTAGGCACAGTAAATAAGAATCGATGTGCTCATTCGTCAACCACTCGTCCACATTCTCGAGGGTGACCAATGTGATTGGTATCACAGCATATGGCAAACGATCAATCGAACGCCTACAATTAAAAAAAAAAGTATTAAACATTATTATATATTTTCTTACATTACCAATAAGGATACAAAAATTAGAAACGTATTTTTTTTTGTTTAAATATACCTGAGATCCAATGTGGTTGCCGCTTTATATTCATTATAGACCACTTCTACAAGGTCTATAGACTCTACCACCTCATCCTCCTGCTGTTGGACCACTTTCTTTTTCTTTTTCGCTGGCCCCGGATCCGTGTACGGTGTCCGTAGAGGTGCTGCTGGCTTTGTCTTTCGTTTGCCCGTTCGTCGTCCTGCAGTTGTAAGTAAATTAAAAACATGTATAAATTTAATATAACCAATTATATTTCAGAATGCAACACAATAGGGATACAAAGTCTACCTGGTCATGCTCACGATCAGTGTCTGCAGCTGATACACCTCCTAAGATCATGTGGGAGTGGTCACCCTGCTCCTCCTCCTGCTGGGGTGACTGCTGAGGTGGCTGCTGGTCACCCTGCTCCTCCTCCTGCTGGGGTGACCGATGAGGTGGCTGATGATCACCCTGCTCCTCCTCCTGCTGGGGTGACTGCTGAGGTGGCTGCTGGTCACCCTGCTCCTCCTCCTGCTGGGGTGACCGATGAGGTGGCTGATGATCACCCTGCTCCTCCTCCTGCTGGGGTGACTGCTGAGGTGGCTGCTGGTCACCCTGCTCCTCCTCCTGCTGGGGTGACCGATGAGGTGGCTGATGATCACCCTGCTCCTCCTCCTGCTGGGGTGACTGCTGAGGTGGCTGCTGGTCACCCTGCTCCTCCTCCTGCTGGGGTGACCGATGAGGTGGCTGCGGGTCACCCTGCTCCTCCTCCTGATGGGGTGACTGCTGAGGTGGCTGCGGGTCACCCTGCTCCTCCTCCTGATGAGGTGACTGATGAGGTGGCTGCTGGTCACCCTGCTCCTCCTCCTGATGGGGTGACTGCTGAGGTGGCTGATGATCACCCTGCTCCTCCTCCCGCTGGGGTGAATGCTGAGGTGGCTGCTGGTCACCCTGCTCCTCCTCCTGCTGGGGTGACCGATGAGGTGGCTGATGATCACCCTCATCCTCCTCATGGATGGCTGACTGGCCTACATCAATAGGCGACTGACGGACACCCTCGCCCTGTTGTGGTGGTGGTGGTGGTGATGGGTAATACATGTGAAAGCTCCAACCTTCATCATCATCATAGTTATCGTCGTCGTCTGGATCATGCCTAGCAACCGGAGGCCTGGGAATATGTAAATGCTCTTCCACCCGTCTCAGCCTACTATCTATCTCCCTTACCATTTGAAAGGTTGCCTTTTGCCTCCTATCCATTTTACTTAACTTCTTATGGGTTGTCTTCTGTAAATCCACAATAAACTCAAACAACCGCTTCACCTGTTTCATAGAATCATAAATATATATCATTTTACATACTACCCTTAATATTAAAAAAATTTTGACAGAGTTTCCCCTGTTTTTTGAGTATCCAAGAAAATACAACCTACATATTTAAACAAATTACACTTCGTCTATCATATTTAGAGACTCTGTCTCTTTTTCACACTCCGTACTACTACATAACATGTCCACATCTTTTGCATTTACTACAATTGAAATTGATTGAATAATTTTATTATATAAATAGAATATTTGTACCTCATAATCTACGTGCTGTACATCATGTGTCTTCTTTGTCCGAAACTTTGATAAGGTATCCGATGATTCGGATTGCACGCTTTGGACGTCTTTAAGTGGCTGATCGTCACCCTCCACCTCATCATCATCCTCTCCTCCACCTCCTCATCATCATCCTCTCCCTCCACCTCATCATCAACCTCTATCTCAGCCTCATCCCCTACACCATCATCATGGTCATCATCATCGTCATCATCATCATCATCATCATCATCATCATCACTCCCCCCGCCGCCATATTTATGTACTTCAGCATGAACTATATGATTCGGATTAAATGATTTCCAATAATCCATCTCCCTCTCGGTGTCAGTAGGCTCCAAGGTTTGCCAAATGCCAACTATCTGCATTATATCAATATATTTAGTTATACTACAATTATATACTTAATATAAATAACAAACAAATAATTGACACAAATTTAGGTTATGTTTGCCACTTACGGGGGGGAAATCATCTAGGCTGTGTATATTTGTGGGTGTTCTCTTCAGTGATCGTCTCATACATCTTGGTAGATCGCTTTCCGGGTTCTTGGTCGTTTTTGATATCTTCTCCCGTAACACTAGGAACAACTCCACTAACCACCACTATAATGTAACAATGATTAAACAAAAAACATACATATAGTTAGTAATGGTAAGATAATATATAATGCAAAATTGATTAAAACATACATATAACCATATATAGTTAATGTAATAGAAAGAAGCAATAAATATTGAAAGTATTAATTATACCTGAAATGCTAACACATAGTCATAAATATTAATGGTCTTTGGGGGATTTCTGACCCGCTCTTCATTAAGTGCCTTGTCGAGACAGTATAACAAGACACTATAGCATAATGTGCCCCAAGGGAATGTCTTCCATCTCTCTGTACTCTCAATGAGGACCCACATAAATGGATAAATGCTAGCTCTATCATCCAGTCCCATAAATAGATGGAAAGCAATCCCTACATTCGCCAACTTTAACAGATCTTCATCATCTATCGGATCCTGCCCTGCACGGTCTCCCTCCCCTCTATCACTTCTTCTCTCAAGAAATGTGACCAACTCCCTCACCTCCGGCGACACTCCATTAAACATTCGCCCTAGGAGACCGTTTGGATCATTTGGAGCTATTTCGAAGATTTTACGGTCGATGCCCCCAAAAGGAAGTCCGGTCACCAATAGAAACTCTTGTTTCCCAAACCTATAGCTTCTCTCCCCAATTTCAAACCACCTCTCATCACGGCGTGCATCCGCTACATTTATCTCTCTAGCAAGCACCCACAAAATCACAGAACCAGCAGCCGTATGATTAGTTTCCCTCAAAATATGTCCGAACGGACATTCTTCTATGAACCGATCGTATAGGTTTCTTCTTTTAATAACGGCAATTATCCTAATAACCAATCTTTGACCAATGTGTGTGTTCCCGCTCGTATGTCTGTCAATTGTGTGTGAAGTATATTTATAGTCGAAATTCATCTGTAGGAAAGAAAAACAGCAAAGAAATCATCAGTAGCAGAATCAGTTTTTGAACTGAATCGGTTTTTGAAGGCATCTGAAAAACCGGTTAATGAAATTGATCGGTTTTTGAAGGCATCTGAAAAATCGGTTAATGAAATCCATCGGTTTTTCACTAAGGTTTTCCACGATCGGTTTTTGAGATCGGTTTTCCACTTCGGTTTTCCACCATCGGTTATTCATTTCGGTTTTTCACGATCGGTTTTTAATTTGTTACCGAAATGAATAACCGATTGTGGAAAACCGAAATGAATAACCTATTGTGGAAAACCGATCGTGGAAAACCGATCTCAAAACCGATCGAAAACCGATGGGAAAACCGATCTCGAAAACCGATCGTGGAAAACCGATCTCAAAAACCGATCCGATCCCGACAACTCTTCTCTCGTCGGAATCGACCATTTTCAACACAAACACGACCAAACACACTAAATCCAACCTATTCTAAACCTAATCATCCTAAACTAACATCTATAACACAAACACACATATCAAAATACCAAATCTCAATCAAAACATACAACAAACATATCAAAATCTAACCTTCACACTTTCTGCAGGTTCGCCGGCGATAGGAGCTGCTCGGGGAAGGTAGGCAACGTCGCGGTGGTGGCCGAAAACGTCGCGGGGAAGTCTGGTCTCGATCAGGTTCGGGTTCCGTAAAAACCGGTTGGTTTTGAGTGAGAAATCGATGGACTGTGGCTGTAGTCCATCGGTTTTGAGGTATATATATGGGGGGCCTTATTCGTAATTTCACCATTCGGTTTTTCGTAAATTTTAAACTGTTCAGGGTTTTTTTGTAAAAATGTCCAGGGGTATTTTGGACAATTTGGGTATATCAGGCAATATATTTGTTTGAGGGGTTAAAAACAATTTTTTTAAAAATAATGGGTAAAAACAAATTTTATCCTTTTTAAATGGGTATTTTCTACAATTTCCACATATTCTTAATTGCAAATGCTTGTATTTTTTTTTTTTCGTTAAATCATGACCCAACTCAATTACAAAGGATTATAATGTATATATTATTATTGCATTTTCAACTTAAGGCAAATAGAGTTAGTAAATCGGATCAAAGTAATGTAATAATAAAGTAAATATCCTCCTTCTAACACTTGAGTCTACATAGTAGTGCTTCATCTAAATCTAATATCATATTAGTTATAGTTTAGCACTTGAGTTCTCTTATAGTATATGAGGTTGGGACATAATCCCCTCACATTTTGAGGCATTTGGTTTATTTAGATTTTCTTTGTCTTAATTCTTGGTATAATTTTCTTATCTTATTTAATTAGTTGATTCAGGAGCTGGCAAACCAAGGGCAATTGCATTCCTTTTTGGTTTGCAAGTTTGCCTAAAATTTTATTTATGCCAACAAAATCAGATGCAAATGTGGTTGCTTGGGGCCCCTCCTCCCTCCAAGTTAAACCAAAGAGCTGCTCATGGATACGTAACATTTACTTACCGCTTCTATAAAGACACAAGTTCAGCAAAGCTTCCTTATTAAAAAAAAAAAAAATTATAAGTATCCGAAAATCTATTAACGTCATTGAATGTGCTAGCAAAGTAATGGGTATCCAATAAAAACATGCTGGTAATTGCCCTTTAGGTATTTGTTAGAAGTGTCTGTGCTAGGTCAGTTCTAACTTTTAGGCCTAATTGCAATTGAGGGTTGGCTGCAAGTCAGATTTTAATGTTTTTCGTTAGCTCTACTCTTATGGATGATGATCCCTGTCAAAAGCGAGTTTACTTAGACTGTCCACTAGGCTTTAGCTTATTTTGCTAATGCACTAGGCTTTAGCTTATTTTGTTGAGAGAAAATCGCTAAAAAGCGCCCATAATTTGGAAAAGTTTCTATTTTACAAGCTCTAGTTTGAAATTTACTCAAAACCCTCTTGACGTTAATATAAATACTGAAAATATCCTCTAGAGGCGTGTAAAAGAATAACAATACCTCTGACCGTCACTAATTCCGTTATATTAAAAATGTTGACCATTTGATTTCAGGGACAAAAAGAGAAATGCGGATGAAAATTAATTTATAAAAATTGATAATTATGAGTAGTTGACACCTCATTAAACATAAATATATATAAATTAATAAATAAAATAATATTATAATTAAAAAAAAAATTGGAATGGAGACCAGTTTCCGTCCCAAATATTGGAGACCGTCTGGTCTCCAATAATAGAGACCAGATGGTCTCCATTGGATGATCTCCAATGGAGATTGAGAATTGAGTCTTTGACAATGGAGACCCATAGATCTCTATCATAGAGACCCAAAACTGACTTTTGAGTCTTCATTGACGAAGACCCGGAATTGGGTCTCCAATGATAGAGACCCAATTAGTCTCCATTATGGAGACCCCAATGACTTCTAGGTCTCCATGATGGATGCCTAAGTTTGGGTCTCCACGAAGTCGATTATGGATCTCTATGATAGAGAGCTACACTAGGTCTTCATCATTATGTTCGAGTCTCCATCGTCGAAGATCCGGTTCTGGTGGAGACTAAGGTGGTCTTCTCCAACCATAAACTCCCTAGTGTCTTTTTTTATGGATTTTTATTTATTTTTAGTTCAAATGGATTTTATGAAGTTGTGATGGATTTTATGAGGTTGATTGAAGATGACGAATAAGGTTGAGGTTGATTGATGATGAAGATGATGAATAAGTGTGAGGTTGATGAAAAAGAAAATGATGAGAAAGGAAAGAGAAGATGATGGTTTTGAACCCTATCTTCAACTTGAAGATTTGGTCCAGATCTTCAAGTTGAAGATTTGGTCCAGATCTTCAAGTTGAAGATTTGGATTTAACAAAAAAAAAAAAAATCAACAATTTTTAATTTTTTTTTTTTAAATTAACCCCCTTTTTAAAATTTTTTTGAAGACTTGGATTCCAAATCTTTAATTAGATTTTTTATAATATTTTTTTCAATAAATTTTAATAGTTTAATGTTATTTATTTTTATTTGTTGATTTTTTTTTATATTTTAATATTATTTATTTTGATTGTTTGATTTTTTATATTTTTATTTTAATTTTTGATTTTTTTATATTCTATATTTTAATATTATTTAAGTCAAGAATAAATTCAACATTTTAACTTCTGACTAACAGTAGGAAGAATTTTAGATAAAAATCAAACTAGAGTGGAAAAATAGAGATCTTAATTTTTATGATTAAAGTCATAAACCCTTTTTACTCTTTCAAACCCTAATTTTTCATATATATTATAAAACTTGCATGAATGATTGTTAACTAATTTTATAGAACCCTAACATTTTTTTTTTTTTTTTTTATGATGAATTTTAAGCATTGATTTAGATCTGTAGGTTTTAGATGATTTGAAGTATACCTTTTTGCTTGTTTGCTGATATCATAAATAAATTAGAAGAAATGAATGACATTTTTGTTTGGTTTGTGAAAAAATATGACAAGAGAATGGAAAATGTTGATATGGTGAATGAATGAATGTTTGGTGATATTTTTTATGATTAAATTAAGATTGCATGAATAGAGACTTTTCAATTTTTGATGGAGAAAAGTTAGGGTTTGAAAGAGTAACAAAAAGACGGGAGTGGAAAATGCTGATGTGGTGATTGAATTTTTGATAATATTTTTTATGATTAGATTAAAATTGCATAAATGATTGGAGACTTGCAATTTTTGATAGAGAAAATTTAGGATTTAAAAGATTAACAAAGAGAAAAATTAGGGTTTGAGAGAATAAAAAGAGTTTATAATATACATGATATTTTAATTAATAATCGATGGGTATACTTATAAAATATTTATCTTTTTAGCAATTTTACTCAAGGATAATATTGTGTATTTAAAAAAAATGCTAATTTAGGGTATACATACAATTTTTAAGCGCTAAAAATATCGCCACTCAAATGGTTTTGCTGTGCTTGACCGCATTGTCGTGCATGCAAACCATCAATGATCTTTATTGTCCTAATAGGGTCATTTTCATGGAGTGGTTTCCAACATCTGCTAGGATCTAATTGGTGCCTATGGTAGTAGTATTGTGCTTTGTTGCTTCAAGGTGGTTGTCCCACTTCATCTACAAAAATCTTTCATTTTTATCATTACAAATCTGTAACCATTCTCCTGATATAGTGAAAGTGGTGGAAATTTAAGTTTTGAACTAGATATGATGGTTTCCTTCGTTATAAACTTAAGTAACTATAAAAAATTGAATAAATTCATCATCAACTTATTAAATAGTGAAATATTGTTTGTTGTTTATCTTCAAAAATTTTTTCACTTACAATTCTAAGTTTCAGAAGTAGGTTTTGTTGGATAAAATTTTAATAGGTGAAAACCTATACCAAAATCTAGAAATTCATAGTAAATTATTAAGAATTATTATAAAGAAGACATATCTGAATCCATATTAAAAAATTTGAGTAGGATTGAGTCTTCCACATTTAAATCTCTTTAAGTTGCCTGATAATTTTCTTCTTGAATGGGGAAGGAGAAAGAGAGCAAAATATTATGTATTTTGATTTGACTTAAAGACCATAAACCTTATAATGTTCTTTATATGCTAATTTAATTATGTTCCCATTAACCCGAATTTCATTAGTATTGGGTTTCTACACACTAAAACTCATACCCAATGGATATCTCTAGAGCTCAATTAATAGATCACTTATTTTGGCTATGTTAAAATAGATAACATATAATATAATTGTTATTTAATATGTGAGCCCATAATAAGAAATACAAACAATCCCAACAATCTCCCACTTGAGCAACATGTATTTCCTAAGACAATGATATTATCTATAATCTTGAGTGCACACTGAAAAACTATCCGTCCTAAAATATCCCCTTAATTACAATCTAGTTCATCTACTATATTAGTATGGGATCAAAACGACATTTGTTACATATATTTGTAACTAGACCCATTAATGGTCATCATACCAATATAATAAATGACATAGATCGAATATGGATGCGTAGCATAGAAATTACATGTAATGTGATCTTAAACATGTCTATTTCCAACTAGTTATACTTTAATCTTCAGTGAGATCAAACACAAATAACATTAAGAGTTTATAACTGAACCATATACTTTATTCTGCAGCAAAATAAATATAAAGCATATTTGTAGTAAAGAACATTAAAATACTAACTCTCACTAAACATGCACATCATCAACCAAAATGACACCCATATAAGCAATGTGCTCATAAAATACCTTGGGTGGTAATCTTTTAGTAAACGGATCCGTAATTATGGAGTTTGTCTCGATATGTTGTATAGACATCTGATGACTCTGAACTCTTTCTTTAACAACAAGAAACTTGATGTCTATGTGCTTTGACTTCATAGAGTTTCTGTTATTATTGGAATATAGCACAACCAAATTATTGTTATAATATATCTTTAATGGTCTTTCAATATAATCCAAAACTTGTAGCCCCGTGATAAAATTTCGTAGTCATATTCTATCATTAAATGCCTCATAATAGGCTATGAACTCAGCTGTTATGGTGGAAAGAACTATAAATGTCTACTTAGCACTTTTTCAGGAAATAGCTCATCCAGCTAATAGGTAAATATAGCTCGACATAAATCTTTTACTATCTTGGCATCCAGCAAAATCGGAATTAGAATATCCAACGATTTCTAAATGATCTGATCTTCGATACATGAGCATGTAATCTTTTGTTCTCTATAAATAACGCATAACTCGTTTAGCTACTTTCCAATGATCTATCCCTGAGTTACTTAAATATATGTCTAATATTCCCACTATAAACGCGATGTCTGGACACATGCATATTGAGCATACATTAGACTTCCTAGAGCTGATGCATAAGGAATCATTTACATTTCTTTCCGTTCCAACTCATTCTTAGGCACTAACTAAGACTAAACTTATCTCCTTTAGCTACAGATGTATCTCCTGATGCACAACCTTTCATACCGAATCTATTAAGAACTCTTTCGATATAGTTTTTTTGTGATAACCTGAGGATACTTCAAGTTCGATCTCAATGTATCTATAGGCTTAATACAAAAGAGGTGTTCCTAAGATCTTTCATCTCAAAATTCTTTGTCAAAAATCTTTTAATTTCGTGCAATAAGTCTATATCGCTGCTAGTAAGTAGTATGTCATCAACATATAACACCAGAAATATGTATTTATTCTCAGTGAACTTATGATATACACAATCTTCAACCTTATTTACCTTAAATCCATATAAGATAATAACTTGATGAAATTTGTGATACCATTGATGGGAAACTTGTTTGAGACCATAAATGGATTTCTTCAGTTTGCAGACCATTTTCTTTGAGTCATCAGATACAAAGTTTTCTGATTGCATTATATATATTGTTTCATCAATCTCACTATTAAGAAATGTAGTCTTTACATCCATTTGATATAACTCCAAATCAAAATGAGCCACAAGTGTCATTATAATTATGAAAAAGTCTTTCGTGAAAACTAAAGAGAAAGTCTTTTTATAATCAATGTCTTCCTTTCGAGTGAAACCCTTGGCAACTAGATGAGCCTTATATCTATTAACACTACCTTTTAAGTCTCTTTTGGTTTTAAATATTTATTTGCAACCAATGGGTTTCATACTTTCAGGCAATTCGACGAGATCTCAAATGTTGTTGTCCTTTATGGAATTTATCTCATCATTCATAACATCAATCCACTTTTGAGAATTAGAACTTTGTTTGGCTTGATGGAAGTTGATTAGATCATCTTCCACCACTCCTATTTCAACCTCTTATTCTTAGAGAAAAACGACATAGTCATTTAAAATTGCACTTCTCCTTTCTCTAATGGATCGTCTTAATGACATATCTTCTTGAGATTATTGAGTTTGCACTTCAGATATAATTTTTTTCATTTTGCACAGGGAGTGCTTCTACATTATCTTGATATTTCGAATTTGTATTTTAAACAATGTCAGGAATAAAAGCTTGATTATTAATAGCAATAGCAGGAAGAGAAACAAATTTCTCTTTAAAGATAATGTTCTAATAGTGGGATCGTCGAACTTAAAACTCTCTTAACTGTTCAAAGCACCTAATAAAGTAGCAATTTACAGTTCTTGAGTCTAGTTTCTTTTCATTTGGCCTATAAGGTCTTGCCCTAGCTGGACAACCCTAAATGTGTAAATGTCTAATACCAGACTTCTTGTCTATCCATAGTTCATAAGGGGTTTTAGCTACCACTTTGCTCGGAACCTTGCTGCAGATATATGCTATAGTTTTTAGTGCTTCTCCCTAAAGAGATTCGAGTAAGAATTATTGATCATACTTCTTACAATGTTCTTAAGCATTCTGTTTCATCTTTCAACAACACCATTCATGCTAGGTTTGCTTGGCATTGTGTATTACGGGACAATACCATATTCCTCTAAGAATTTCGTAAAAGATCCTGAACATTGTTTATCGGATCCATCATATCTGTTATAGTATTCACCACCATAGTCAGATTTGATAGCTTTACTTTTTTTGCTAAGTTGTTTTTCAACTTCAACTTTGAAGGCCTTAAATACATCCAGGGATTGAGACTTCTCATGTATCAACTATAGGTACCCATCCTTGAATAGTCGTCTATGAACGTAACAAAACAGTATTGACCATTCCAAGAAGCTGTAGGAAATGATCTATAAATATCAGTAGGAATTAGTTCTAAGATATCAGAACACTTGTTGGCAATAATCTCCTAAAATTTGTCTGTTTCCCTTTTATACACTCAATACAGACTTCGAAATATGTCAAATCAAGGGGATTAAAAACTCGTTAGACACAAGTCTCTGAATTCTCTGTTTAGAGATATGACTTAAACATTTATGTCATAGTGTGGTGAAATCCTTATCAGTTGATTTTCATTTTGTATCTTATGAACTCATATGTAAGGTTTCATTAGTTAAGGTGATTTTATTCAACAAATATAAGTGATCATGTAAAGATAAAGAGTTGATACCAATAAGATTTAAAATCTTAAAAAAGACTAAATTTATTATTTTCAAATGAATAAGAATAACTAAATTTGTCTAAGACGGAAACTGAAACCAAATTTCATCTAAAACACGGTACTATATAAGTCTCTTCCAAATTCAAAAATTGACTAGTCTTCAGTAACAACCTAAAATTTTCTATAGTCTTTACTGTAACTGTTTTGTCATTGCCCACATAAATGAATCTTTTAGCATCACTTGGCTTTCGGCTCCATAAGCAACCCCGCGTAGACACACTTATGTAAGTAGAAACACCAAAATCTATCCATTAAATATGTTTAAGTACAAAAGTTAAATTAACTTCAGAACAAACTAAATTGATAAGTGTACCTTTTTTAACACACCAGTTGGTATACTTGGGACATTATTTCTTTATGTATCCAGCTTTCTTGCAAAAGTAATAAAAAAAGTCCTCATCCTGTTTCTTTTGCATTTTATTCTATGATGTCTCAGCTGCAGTTTCTTTTTCTCTTTTCCTTTTCTTTTCGAAAATAAAACCCCTAAAAGTTTTCAAAATGGAATATTTCATGATCATAAAACTTATGCAATTAAAATGGTCTCATTCTCCATGGTCACCTTTTTATCAGTAGAACTATTCTCATTAAGAGACATAGGTCATTCTTCCTGAAGCATAAGGTCGAGATCCATGTAATCGAGAACAATTGTAACGTTCTTTTTTCAATTCTTAAAGTTTGTGCCATTAAGCACAGGAATAAAATTGATATTGACAAATATTGTTGAAGCAGAAGTAGTAACTGAATCGAGAACAAAATCAAATACATGCTCACAATCAATAATCACGTAACAACACAAGAATACTCAATTAATAAATTCATACATGACATGATTAAATGATTTTCATAATGGTGAACCCTAAAACAAGATACCTAACACAACATTGACATTTAGTCTTTGAACAGAAATATCAACTGTAAGTGATACTCTGCATGTAGTAATCAAATATTGATAATTAATTCCGTCAAGTAGTAAGTCTTTCTTTGGACCGACTTATTATTCACATGGAAAACCTAATAATCGTCATATATTTATTACTATAGGTATGCCCATTATTTGGTCAAACAACAACCTTCCCTTGAACCGGTCATTATTCGTATAAATAATAGATTTACACATTTTAATATTTTAAAATAAATAAATTTACATTATAGAGGTTACTTTGATAACATATAATTTCAATTCAATTTATTTTAAAATATCAAAAATTTTTTAATCAAAATTGAATGTGTTTTCAAGAAAAAAAAATGTATTTTTCCATTGAAAACATTTTATCCACTGAATCATTAATCAACAAAGAAAATTCATATATATCACAGATATAACCGCTTCACTGAAAACGCATTAAAGAAAGAGAATTGAACAATTCCATAATGCTTCAAAACAGTCATCTTGTTGTTGTTAAATATATATATTCTTCAATTGTTTTAATTCTTGAAATTACCTTTACCTATTATTGAAAACATATTATTCAATTGTTTGTCATGTAGCCTTTGTGACATTATATTATTTTATCTTCAAAAAACAAAAACAATAATAAACATATCTATGAATTGCCTTGACATTTAACAAAAACAAAAATGAAAAAAAAAAAAAAAAAGACATGGTCAACATGTCTTTGTGAATTTTCTTTCTCTAGATTGTTTTCACGTAAATATCAATTTCAATGAAAACAAGATTCTCATTAAAAGCAAAGAACAAGCAATCATCACCGACTACAAATAATAAAAGAAATATGCACAATTAATTAGGCTGACAGAAACATAATGTACGTAATCGAAATTCTTTAGTGCATTGTACATAGTCTTCAATTGTTTTCTAAAAAACACTCATAGAAAACACAAAAGGCACTATCATAACAAATTAAACTAATTAATTTTAATGATTCAACATGAGTTGGTTTTGATACCAATTGTTGGATAAAACTTTAATAGGTGAAAACCTATATTAAAATCTAAGAACTCATATTAAATCATTAAGAATTATTGTAGAGAAGACATATTTGAATCCATATTGATACATTTGAGTAGGATTGAGTCTTCCACATTCAAATCTCCTTAAGTTGCTCTATAATTTTCTTTTTGAATAGGGAAGGAGAAAGAAAGCAAAATATTATGTATGTTAATTTGATTTGAAAATCATAACCCTTAAAATGTTCTTTATATACTAACTTAATGAGCTTCCCATTAACCTTATTTTCATTAGTATTGAGTTTCTACACACTAAAGCTCATACCTAATGGATATATCTAAAGCCCAATTGATAGATAAATTATTTGGCCCTATAAAATAACGTATAATATAATTGTTATTTAATATGTAAGCCCATAATAAGAAATATAAAAAATCCCAACAAGTTTCTCATCTATAAATCATCTATCTTTACCCATTTATAAGAATTTAAAGCTTATCAAATGATCAAATACTTATAACATTCAAACTCATCCTTCATGAATATATATGTCACAATGGATATATCTAGAGCCCAATTGATAGATCGATTATTTGGCCCTATAATATAGCGTATAATATAATTGTTATTTAATATGTAAGCCTATAATAAGAAATATAAAAAATCCCAACAAGTTTCTCATTTATAAATCATCTATCTTTACCCATTTATAAGAATATAAAGCTTATCGAATGATTAAAAACTTATAACATTCAAACTCATCCTTCATGAACAATATTATATACATGTCATAGTAATCAAAGACGACAATGATAGCTAGATTTTTTTGATTCTACAATCACAAATTGAAGAATCAATAATAATCCATTCAATTTTCATTATATTACGTTTTATTGTCATTATCACATTCACTAAACATGAGAGACTACTCAAAAAATTAATCAAAGTTGGAAGGCTTGCATTATTACTGTTTTTTGGGTTATTTGGGTTACTCAAAACTTTGCCACCTTTGAGGGGTAAGTGTCATTCTTTTCATGTGGCTCTTTCTTTTGTTTGACGTTCCATTAGAAAGGTAGATTCTCTCAGTTCTAGGGTTATGTGGAATCCTGTTAATGATTTATTAGCTCTATGTAAGCTTTATGTTTCTACCCGTCCTCATAAAGCTCCCTGTTTTATAGAGTTAGTTTGGTTTCCCCCTCTCTCAGGTTAGATCAAGGTCAATACTGACGGTTTTACTTTTAGATCTCTTGGTTTAACTAGTTGTGCGGGAATTTTTCAAACCTCTTGAGGGTTCTTCAAGAGTGCCTTTGTTATTCTGTTAGGAATAGGTTTTGCTTTTGAGGTGAAGTTAGCAGTAACTATTCATGTCATTGAGTATGCTTAGAAATATCGTTGGAATAAGCTTTGGTTGAAAAGTGACTCTACTTATATGGTTTCTTTTCTTCTTGCTTGTTCTTCTAAAGTTTCCTAACGTTGGCGACCAACTTGGGAGGTGTGTCTTCATCATTTGCAAAGTATGGATTTCTTGGTAACTCATATTCATCGCAAGGGAAATTCTTCGGTAGATGTGCTAACTTCTCATTCCCCTTCTTTTGTTTGTCCTAGCTGGTGGTGGACAACCCCTGGCTTTTGGATCATTTTCTTTCTGATGATTTTTTTGGAAAATGTCATTATTGATTTTGTTAGTTTTGACTTTAAGGGGTGGACACTCATTTTCCCTTGTCAGGTTTTTTTCCATAGGTTTTTCTGACAAGGTTTTTAATGAGATCTAATATAGAAATTGACCTACAAGATTTTAGTTTCGATTGAATCTTTTGTTATCTTTCTCTTCCCTTAATCGGTTTTTTCCTTCATTAGATGATCTTTCTTTTTTTTTTTTTTATTGGCTTTTCGTCTTTCTCTCTTTTTGTATTATTTTTTTTTAAATTTTTAATAATAAATTGATTCTATCCAACAACTTTACATCAATATATATATATATATATATATCAAAGTGGGAAAGCAACAAGCCAACTACCTCCACCTCTCTCTCAATCTCTTCTTGCCTTCAAAAGGAAAACCATTACGTATTGGTTTTTTTTTTTTTTTAATTTTTATTTCATGCCAATAAAATTCCTAATATCATATTCATTTTATGGTTTTTTCTTGTACTTATGTATTTGAATAGTTTGCAATAAGCATTGATAAATAAATAGTATAACACATATGTAGAATTCAAGATATTTTATCATAAATATTTCCAAAAATTGAATAATCAATTTTATTTTAAACAAAAATTCTTAATTTGAATCAAAATGGCTCACATGACCTGTGATCCTCAATAATAATTATTAAAAAAAAATTAAAGTTTGATTCATCTCTAAACTTTTATCTCAATTCCACTTAATTCAAAATAAAAATTTTAAATGCTCAAAATTCTATGACTTAAAAGATTATTAATTATTTCAAAAAAAGATAGATTAAAAATTAAACAGTTTATCTATTAATGCAATACAAACCTTTTTTTTTCAAAAGGGATTTCAACCCTTTAAAAAAAATTACTTACTAAATAATATATAAATTATTTATTAGCACAAAATAATTATAAATTTATTAAAAATATTATTATAAAATAACAATTTGATATCAATTGAAAATAAATCTTATTTTTAATATAATTAGTTTTTCTATTTTTATTCATTTTAATTTTCCTTTATATTAAATACATTTAAACTTAATTTATTATTAAAAATAAATTTAATTCAATATTAAATTAATTTAATCAAATCCAATCTAATCTCAACTGTACCAAATATAGTAAAGTAATTATTTAATTTCATCCAATCCAATTTCATCAAATTCAAACTCATCTCATCCTATCTAATCTTGCACACCAAACAAGATCTTAATGATGGTGTATGGGCATCCATTTCACACTTAAAGATGTTATCACAAACATGGTAATCAGTAGATAATTACAGTATGCTTTATATGTATATGTTTAATTATGTGAAAATTGTTAAAAATGGTCCAAACAAAATTTGAGAATTCAATTTTAGTCTATAAAAGAAATTATTCATTTTTATCCTCAACCAAAACTTTAATTATATTTTAGAAAAAAATTTAAAAACCACCCTAAAATGAAAAATAATGCCAATAAACCCCAACTTTTCAAAATATTAGCCAAAATACCTCTTACCATTGGTGAAATAGTGATTTCATCCAAATCAAAAGTGATATTGAATCAAAATTATAAAATATAAAAATGCCCTTACATATTAAAAAATGCTATTATAATATATTTAAAAAATAGCAATAATGATTATTAATAATAATTAGTTGGCCAAAAAATAAACAACAATAAAATAGAAAATTTACAAAAATATAAAATATAAACCAATAAAAGCTTTTGTTCTTCAATATTTTTAATTAAAATTAAAAAAATAAATTGAAACCAAAAAGATGATGATCTATGTACCAAATCTTCAAAGTTAGAAGATCTGGGTCAGATTTTCAAAATTTACATCAAAGAAAAAAAAAAAACATAAACAAAATAAACTAAAATTACATTAAACAAAAAACAATTAAGCAGATTTCATTAAATCACAAGACACACATCAAACAAAAACAAAAACAAAAAAGCAAAAAAAAAAAAAAAAAAAAAAAAAGGAAACAAAAACAAAACAAAACACATATCTAAGTATATCCAATTACATCAAACAAAAAAGACCCAAATTTTAGGTGCATAAAACCTAGTAATCTCTGCAATTACATCAAACCCAAAATTACATCAAAAGTTCATCCCATTACATCAAACCCACAAAACCCAATAATCACTCATCCATTAATAAAAAAACCCAGGAACAGCGCCCATAGATCCACTTTTGCACAGCCACACCGCTCCATGACGAAGGCACACAACCCGTCATTCCTCACCGTCCTCTCCATATCCACGAACCATGTCGGGATGAGTACACGCATGACCTAATCCACCTCTGCACTGTGGCACTACTCAACGCAATGGCACATAGAGTTCCATTCCTCACCATCCTCTCCATCTCCTCCATGAACCGATGCATACTGAACATCACATCGAAGATCCTATTGAAAAACAAACCAACATCATTGCTTGTATAATCAAACTCGGCGATGACGTAAAAGGAGGGCAGCGGCGTAAAATGAGAGCGGCAACAATGGGTTACGGTGGTGTGTTAAGTGCTGATGGGATTAGGTTTTTAAATGATGACGGTGGTTGGGTGAGATATGTGAGAAAGAGAGAGAGTAATGGTAGAGAGAGAGAGTAGTGCTGATGGGAGAGAGTAATGGGTGGTGATGAGTGATGATAGAGAGGCATGGATGGATATGCAAATTTTTTTATTTTTTATTTTTTTCCTTTTTTATTTAATTAAAATTTTAACAAATGGTTTAAAGTTGTCATCCGTGTATGTCATCAAGGCCAAATGATGTTTTTACCCTCAAAACTGATGAATTCATTACTTTATGGGAGATTTATTGTTTTTACCCAAATCAATAAAAAAATTTTGTTTTTACCCAGCTATTTAAAAAAATTTGATTTTAACCTCCCAAACAAACTATTTCCATTGTATACCCAAGATTACCAAAATATCCTTAAGTTAAAATTACTAAAATACCTAAATATGAAATTACCAAAATACCCTTAAGTTAAAATGACTAAAATGCCTAAATATGAAATTACGAAAATAACCTTCTTCCTTCTCCTACCAATAGCCTCCCTTTTCCATCTTCTTCTCCATTGCAGCTGAAAATTTCGAAAATTAGGAAGATTTTTGAGATCCATTGCAGCTGAAAAACAATTTATTGAGGGGATTAGTCATTCGAGCTTCTTCAACCATTGAAGTTTTTGGATCCATTGAAGGTTTACACCATTGAAGGTTTTGAAGATTTTTCTTACATTTGAGTTTGAAAGGTAATGTATGAGTTTTTTTGGTTGGTTTTTAGGTTGTTTTGTTTATTTTGCTAGCTAAAAGACTATAAGAATGATTTGGTTGTGAGATCTAAATGTTTATGAAATCTGCGACGAAATCTGTAAAATCTGCGACGAAAACGGTTTTTCGTGACCGATAATCGGTTTTCCACTCTGTGAGATCGATTTTTCAGAGCCCCGGTTACTGAAAAACCGATCCCGATTTTCCCCGATTTTTCAGTGGACTGAAAAACCGGAATCGGTTTTTCAGCACTGAAAAACCCGGTTTTCAGTGGCTGAAAAACCGATTCCGGTTTTTCATCCACTGAAAAATCGGGCTGAAAAACCGACCGGTTTTTCAGTGACTGAAAAATCGATCCCGATTTTCCAGTGGCTGAAAAACCGAAATCGAATTAAGGTTTTTTGAGAGAATGAAAAACCGGTCACTTCACTGAAAAACTGAATTTAACACATTTTTAATGGTTTTTTTATATGTTTGTGTTGCTATGTATTGAATATGATTCGATATGGTTATATTTTGTAATATTACCCTATTGAAATGAGATTTAATTATCATTTGATTTGAATATTGCAGGAATGGCTCAAGAGACCGTTGTAATCAATTTTGACGGAAAGTGGAATGGATGTAATTACATTGGAGGGGAGTCGATCATGTGTGGGGTCCAGAAAAATAGTAGTTTTTCATCATTGGTGGATGTTGTATACAGAGAAACTGCTATTGATAGAAGAAGGTGGGAAATTCGTATATATTATTTACTACAAAGTACAACAAATGGTCAGGTTAAAAAGATACGTATCATGTCCGATCTTGGTGTTGTTGGTTTGATGGCGATAAAAAATATTGATGTTAAAGAGATTTATATCGATAAGATTGCCAGAGATTTTGGAGCTGGGGTTAGTAGGCGTACCGTTCATCCATTTGTCACTGATTCAATTCCAAGCATAAGACATGACGAGGTAAATACGGATAGACCAGTAAATCCACATATGGTTGAAAATCATTTTTATCTGACTTTAGGCATTGGGAGCAATCAAGTTGATACTTCTATCACTCCATTTACATCGGTTGAAAGTCTCATTCGTGATGTTAATGATGACTATACGAATTATGGTATTGATGATGAAGATGAAGACACAGATGATAATGGTGATGGAATACAAGATAGTGATGAAGAGCAAACCGGAGATAGTGATGAAGAGGAAACTCGATTTGATGATGTCGCAGAAGAAGAAGAGTTTCCAGAAATAAGATTTTCAGGTTTACAATTTCAGAACAATCCTTCACAACCATACTGGATTGTTCCTGGTGTAGAATTGGGGGACATTGAAGCTACTTCAAGGGCTACGTCAACCGTCTACTAACGTGGTACGTTGTATAAAGGAGCATTCTTTACTAGTAAA
>CM034473.1:13899063-14101823 GCA_019925255.1 Litchi chinensis | reverse complement strand
TATTTACGTGAAAACAATCTAGAGAAAGAAAATTCACAAAGACATGTTGACCATGTTTTTTTTTTTTTTTTCATTTTTGTTTTTGTTAAATGTCAAGGCAATTCATAGATATGTTTATTATTGTTTTTGTTTTTTGAAGATAAAATAATATAATGTCACAAAGGCTACATGACAAACAATTGAATAATATGTTTTCAATAATAGGTAAAGGTAATTTCAAGAATTAAAACAATTGAAGAATATATATATTTAACAACAGCAAGATGACTGTTTTGAAGCATTATGGAATTGTTCAATTCTCTTTCTTTAATGCGTTTTCAGTGAAGCGGTTATATCTGTGATATATATGAATTTTCTTTGTTGAATAATGATTCAGTGGATAAAATGTTTTCAATGGAAAAATACATTTTTTTTTCTTGAAAACACATTCAGTTTTGATTAAAAAATTTTTGATATTTTAAAATAAATTGAATTGAAATTATATGTTGTCAAAGTAACCTCTATAATGTAAATTTATTTATTTTAAAATATTAAAATGTGTAAATCTATTATTTATACGAATAATGACCAGTTCAAGGGAAGGTTGTTGTTTGACCAAATAATGGGCATACCTATAGTAATAAATATATGACGATTATTAGGTTATCCATGTGAATAATAAGTCGGTCCAAAGAAAGACTTACTACTTGACGAGATTAATTATCAATATTTGATTACTACATGTAGAGTATCACTTACAGTTGATATTTCTGTTCAAAGACTAAATGTCAATGTTGTGTTAGGTATCTTGTTTTAGGGTTCACCATTATGAAAATCATTTAATCATGTCATGTATGAATTTATTAATTGAGTATTCTTGTGTTGTTACGTGATTATTGATTGTGAGCATGTATTTGGTTTTGTTCTCGATTCAGTTACTACTTCTGCTTCAACAATATTTGCCAATATCAATTTTATTCCTGTGCTTAATGACACAAACTTTAAGAATTGAAAAAAGAACGTTATAATTGTTCTTGATTACATGGATCTTGACCTTATGCTTCAGGAAGAATGACCTATGTCTCTTAATGAGAATAGTTCTACTGATAAAAAGGTGACCATGGAGAATGGGACCATTTTAATTGCATAAGTCTTATGATCATGAAATATTCCATTTTGAAAACTTTTAGGGGCTCTATGTTCGAAAAGAAAAGGAAAAGAGAAAAAGAAACTGCAGCTGAGACATCATAGCATAAAATGCAAAAGAAACAGGATGAGGACTTTTTTTGTTACTTTTGCAAGAAAGCTGGATACATAAAGAAATAATGTCCCAAGTATACCAACTGGTGTGTTAAAAAAGGTACACTTCTCAATTTGGTTTGTTCTGAAGTTAATTTAACTTCTGTACTTAAACACATTTAATGGATAGATTTTGGTGTTTCTACTTACATAAGTGTGTCTACGCGGGGTTGCTTATGGAGCCGAAAGCCAAGTGATGCTAAAAGATTCATTTATGTGGGCAATGACAAAACAGTTACAGTAAAGACTATAGAAAATTTTAGGTTGTTACTGAAGACTAGTCAATTTTTGAATTTGGAAGAGACTTATATAGTACCGTGTTTTAGATGGAATTTGGTTTCAGTTTCCATCTTAGACAAATTTAGTTATTCTTATTCATTTGAAAATAATAAATTTAGTTTTTTTTTAAGATTTAAATCTTATTGGTATCAACTCTTTATCTTTGCATGATCACTTATATTTGTTGAATAAAATCACCTTAACTAATGAAACCTTACATATGAGTTCATAAGATACAAAATGAAAATCAACTGATAAGGATTTCACCACACTATGACATAAATGTTTAAGTCATATCTCTAAACAGAGAATTCAGAGACTTGTGTCTAACGAGTTTTTAATCCCCTTGATTTGACAGATTTCGAAGTCTGTATTGAGTGTATAAAAGGGAAACAGACAAATTTTAGGAGATTATTGCCAACAAGTGTTCTGATATCTTAGAACTAATTCATACTGATATTTATAGACCATTTCCTACAGCTTCTTGGAATGGTCAATACTATTTTATTACGTTCATAGACGACTATTCAAGGTATGGGTACCTATATTTGATACATGAGAAGTCTCAATCCCTGGATGTATTTAAGGCCTTCAAAGTTGAAGTTGAAAAACAACTTAGCAAAAAAAGTAAAGCTATCAAATCTGACTATGGTGGTGAATACTATAACAGATATGATGGATCCGATAAACAATGTTCAGGATCTTTTACGAAATTCTTAGAGGAATACGGTATTGTCCCGTAATACACAATGCCAAGCAAACCTAGCATGAATGGTGTTGTTGAAAGATGAAACAGAATGCTTAAGAACATTGTAAGAAGTATGATCAATAATTCTTACTCGAATCTCTTTAGGGAGAAGCACTAAAAACTATAGCATATATCTGCAGCAGGGTTCCGAGCAAAGTGGTAGCTAAAACCCCTTATGAACTATGGATAGGCAAGAAGTCTGGTATTAGACATTTACACATTTAGGGTTGTCCAGCTAGGGCAAGGCCTTATAGGCCAAATGAGAAGAAACTAGACTCAAGAACTGTAAATTGCTACTTTATTAGGTGCTTTGAACAGTTAAAAGAGTTTTAAGTTCTACGATCCCACTATTAGAACATTGTCTTTAAAGAGAAATTTGTTTCTCTTCCTGCTATTGCTATTAATAATCAAGCTTTTATTCCTGACATTGTTTAAAATACAAATTCGAAATATCAAGATAATGTAGAAGAACTCCCTGTGCAAAATGAAAAAAATTATATCTGAAGTGCAAACTCAATAATCTCAAGAAGATATGTCATTAAGACGATCCATTAGAGAAAGGAGAAGTGCAATTTTAAATGACTATGTCGTTTTTCTCTAAGAATAAGAGGTTGAAATAGGAGTGGTGGAAGATGATCTAATCAACTTCCATCAAGCCAAACAAAGTTCTAATTCTCAAAAGTGGATTGATGTTATGAATGATGAGATGAATTCCATAAAGGACAACAACATTTGAGATCTCGTCGAATTGCCTGAAAGTATGAAACCCATTGGTTGCAAATAAATATTTAAAACCAAAAGAGACTTAAAAGGTAGTGTTAATAGATATAAGGCTCATCTAGTTGCCAAGGGTTTCACTCGAAAGGAAGACATTGATTATAAAAAGACTTTCTCTTTAGTTTTCACGAAAGACTTTTTCATAATTATAATGACACTTGTGGCTCATTTTGATTTGGAGTTATATCAAATGGATGTAAAGACTACGTTTCTCAATAGTGAGATTGATGAAACAATATATATGATGCAACCAGAAAACTTTGTATCTGATGACTCAAAGAAAATGGTCTGCAAACTGAAGAAATCCATTTATGGTCTCAAACAAGCTTCCCATCAATGGTATCACAAATTTCATCAAGTTATTATCTTATATGGATTTAAGGTAAATAAGGTTGAAGATTGTGTATATCATAAGTTCACTGAGAATAAATACATATTTCTGGTGTTATATGTTGATGACATACTACTTGCTAGCAGCGATATAGACTTATTGCACGAAATTAAAAGATTTTTACAAAGAATTTTGAGATGAAAGATCTTGGGAACACCTCTTTTGTATTAAGCCTATAGATACATTGAGATCGAACTTGAAGTATCCTCAGGTTATCACAAAAAAGCTATATCGAAAGAGTTCTTAATAGATTCGGTATGAAAGGTTGTGCATCAGGAGATACACCTGTAGCTAAAGGAGATAAGTTTAGTCTTAGTTAGTGCCTAAGAATGAGTTGGAACGGAAAGAAATGCAAATGATTCCTTATGCATCAGCTCTAGGAAGTCTAATGTATGCTCAATATGCATGTGTCCAGACATCACGTTTATAGTGGGAATATTAGACAGATATTTAAGTAACTCAGGGATAGATCATTGGAAAGTAGCTAAACGAGTTATGCGTTATTTATAGAGAACAAAAGATTACATGCTCATGTATCGAAGATCAGATCATTTAGAAATCGTTGGATATTCTAATTCCAATTTTGCTGGATGCCAAGATAGTAAAAGATTTATGTCGAGCTATATTTACCTATTAGCTGGATGAGCTATTTCCTGAAAAAGTGCTAAGTAGACACTTATAGTTCTTTCCACCATAACAGCTGAGTTCATAGCCTATTATGAGGCATTTAATGATAGAATATGACTACGAAATTTTATCACGAGACTACAAGTTTGGGATTATATTGAAAGACCATTAAAGATATATTATAACAATAATTTGGTTGTGCTATATTCCAATAACAACAGAAACTCTATGAAGTCAAAGCACATAGACATCAAGTTTCTTGTTGTTAACGAAAGAGTTCAGAGTCATCAGGTGTCTATACAACATATCGGACAAACTCCATAATTACGGATCCGTTTACTAAAAGATTACCACCCAAGGTATTTTATGAGCACATTGCTTATATGGGTGTCATTTTGGTTGATGATGTGCATGTTTAGTGGGAGTTAGTATTTTGATGTTCTTTACTACAAATATGCTTTATATTTATTTTGCTGCAGAATAAAGTATATGGTTCAATTATAAACTCTTAATGTTATTTGTGTTTGATCTCACTGAAGATTAAAGTATAACTAGTTGGAAATAGGCATGTTTGAGATCACATTACATGTAATTTCTATGCTACGCATCCATATTCGATCTATGTCATTTATTATATTGGTATGATGACCATTAATGGGTCTAGTTACAAATATATGTAACAAAGGTCCCTTTGATCCCATACTAATATAGTAGATGAACTAGATTGTAATTAAAGGGATATTTTAGGATAGATAGCTTTTCAGTGTGCACTCAAGATTATAGATAATATCATTGTCTTAGGAAATATATGTTGCTCAAGTGGGAGATTGTTGGGATTGTTTGTATTTCTTATTATGGGCTTACATATTAAATAACAATTATATTATATGTTATCTATTTTAACATAGCCAAAATAAGTGATCTATTAATTGAGCTCTAGAGATATCCATTGGGTATGAGCTTTAGTGTGTAGAAACCCAATACTAATGAAATTCGGGTTAATGGGAACATAATTAAATTAGCATATAAAGAACATTATAAGGTTTATGGTCTTTAAGTCAAATCAAATACATAATATTTTGCTCTCTTTCTCCTTCCCCATTCAAGAAGAAAATTATCAGGCAACTTAAAGAGATTTGAATGTGGAAGACTCAATCCTACTCAAATTTTTCAATATGGATTCAGATATGTCTTCTTTATAATAATTCTTAATAATTTAATATGAGTTTCTAGATTTTGGTATAGGTTTTCACCTATTAAAATTTTATCCAACAAAACTTACTTCTGAAACTTAGAATTGTAAGTGAAAAAAATTTTGAAGATAAACAACAAACAATATTTCACTATTTAATAAGTTGATGATGAATTTATTCAATTTTTTATAGTTACTTAAGTTTATAACGAAGGAAACCATCATATCTAGTTCACGACTTAAATTTCCACCACTTTCACTATATCAGGAGAATGGTTACAGATTTGTAATGATAAAAATGAAAGATTTTTGTAGATGAAGTGGGACAACCACCTTGAAGCAACAAAGCAAAATACTACTACCATAGGCACCAATTAGATCCTAGCAGATGTTGGAAACCACTCCATGAAAATGACCCTATTAGGACAATAAAGATCATTGATGGTTTGCATGCACGACAATGCGGTCAAGCACAGCAAAACCATTTGAGTGGCGATATTTTTAGCACTTAAAAATTGTATGTATGCCCTAAATTAGCATTTTTTTAAATATACAATATTATCCTTGAGTAAAATTGCTAAAAAGATAAATATTTTATAAGTATACCCATCGATTATTAATTAAAATATCATGTATATTATAAACTCTTTTTATTCTCTCAAACCCTAATTTTTCTCTTTGTTAATCTTTTAAATCCTAACTTTTCTCTATCAGAAATTGCAAGTCTCCAATCATTCATGCAATTTTAATCTAATCATAAAAAATATTATCAAAAATTCAATCACCACATCAGCATTTTCCATTCCCTTCTTTTTGTTACTCTTTCAAACCCTAACTTTTCTCCATCAAAAATTGAAAAGTCTCTAATAATTCATGCAATCTTAATTTAATCATAAAAAATATCACCAAACATTCATTTATTCACCATATCAACATTTTCCATTCTCTTGTCATATTTTCTCACAAACCAAACAAAAATGTCATTCATTTCTTCTAATTTATTTATGATATCAGCAAACAAGCAAAAAGGTATACTTCAAATCATCTAAAAACTACAGATCTAAATCAATGCTTAAAATTCATCATAAAAAAAAAAAAAAAAAATGTTAGGGTTCTATAAAATTAGTTAACAATCATTCATGCAAGTTTTATAATATATATGAAAAATTAGGGTTTGAGAGAGTAAAAAGAGTTTATGACTTTAATCATAAAAATTAAGATCTCTATTTTTCCACTCTAGTTTGATTTTTATCTAAAATTCTTCCTACTGTTAGTCAGAAGTTAAAATGTTGAATTTATTCTTGATTTAAATAATATTAAAATATAGAATATAAAAAAATCAAAAAATTAAAATAAAAATATAAAAAATCAAACAATCAAAATAAATAATATTAAAATATAAAAAAAAATCAACAAATAAAAATAAATAACATTAAACTATAAAAAATTATTGAAAAAAATATTATGAAAAATCTAATTGAAGATTTGGAACCCTTAAAGATTTGGAATCCAAGTCTTCAAAAAAATTTTAAAAAGGGATTAATTTAAAAAAAATTAAAAATTATTGATTTTTTTTTTTTTTTTGTTAAATCCAAATCTTCAACTTGAAAGATCTGGACCAAATCTTCAAGTTGAAGATAGGGTTCAAAACCATCATCTTCTCTTTCCTTTCTCATCATTTTCTTTTTCATCAACCTCACACTTATTCATCATCTTCATCATCAATCAACCTCAACCTTATTCGTCATCTTCATCTTCAATCAACCTCATAAAATCCATCACAACTTCATAAAATCCATTTGAACTAAAAATAAATAAAAATCCATAAAAAAAGACACTAGGGAGTTTATGGTTGGAGAAGACCACCTTAGTCTCCACCAGAACCGGATCTTCGACGATGGAGACTCGAACATAATGATGAAGACCTAGTGTAGCTCTCTATCATAGAGATCCATAATCGACTTCGTGGAGACCCAAACTTAGGCATCCATCATGGAGACCTAGAAGTCATTGGGGTCTCCATAATGGAGACTAATTGGGTCTCTATCATTGGAGACCCAATTCCGGGTCTTCGTCAATGAAGACTCAAAAGTCGGTTTTGGGTCTCTATGATAGAGATCTATGGGTCTCCATTGTCAAAGACTCAATTCTCAATCTCCATTGGAGATCATCCAATGGAGACCATCTGGTCTCTATTATTGGAGACCAGACGGTCTCCAATATTTGGGACGGAAACTGGTCTTCATCCCAATTTTTTTTTTTAATTATAATATTATTTTATTTATTAATTTATATATATTTATGTTTAATGAGGTGTCAACTACTCATAATTATCAATTTTTATAAATTAATTTTTCATCCGCATTTCTCTTTTTGTCCCTGAAATCAAATGGTCAACATTTTTAATATAACGGAATTAGTGACGGTCAGAGGTATTGTTATCCTTTTACACGCCTCTAGAGGATATTTTCAGTATTTATATTAACGTCAAGAGGGTTTTGAGTAAATTTCAAACTAGAGCTTGTAAAATAGAAACTTTTCCAAATTATGGGCGCTTTTTAGCGATTTTCTCTCAACAAAATAAGCTAAAGCCTAGTGCATAAGCAAAATAAGCTAAAGCCTAGTGGACAGTCTAAGTAAACTCTCTTTTGACAGGGATCATCATCCATAAGAGTAGAGCTAACGAAAAACATTAAAATCTGACTTGCAGCCAACCCTCAATTGCAATTAGGCCTAAAAGTTAGAACTGACCTAGCACAGACACTTCTAACAAATACCTAAAGGGCAATTACCAGCATGTTTTTATTGGATACCCATTACTTTGCTAGCACATTCAATGACGTTAATAGATTTTCGGATACTTATAATTATTTTTTTTTAATAAGGAAGCTTTGCTGAACTTGTGTCTTTATAGAAGCGGTAAGTAAATGTTACGTATCCATGAGCAGCTCTTTGGTTTAACTTGGAGGGAGGAGGGGCCCCAAGCAACCACATTTGCATCTGATTTTGTTGGCATAAATAAAATTTTAGGCAAACTTGCACACCAAAAAGGAATGCAATTGCCCTTGGTTTGCCAGCTCCTGAATCAACTAATTAAATAAGATAAGAAAATTATACCAAGAATTAAGACAAAGAAAATCTAAATAAACCAAATGCTTCAAAATGTGAGGGGATTATGTCCCAACCTCATATACTATAAGAGAACTCAAGTGCTAAACTATAACTAATATGATATTAGATTTAGATGAAGCACTACTATGTAGACTCAAGTGTTAGAAGGAGGATATTTACTTTATTATTACATTACTTTGATCCGATTTACTGACTCTATTTGCCTTAAGTTGAAAACGCAATAATAATATAAACATTATAATCCTTTGTAATTGAGTTGGGTCATGATTTAACCAAAAAAAAAAAAAAAATACAAGCATTTGCAATTAAGAATATCTATAACAAAGATTATTATGGATATAATCAACCATACTGTCTAATTACAGTAATATATTAGTATTTGATAATGTATACTTACGAAAATAATGCAGTCCAAATAATCATATGATTATGTTCCTGACATTAGGTGTACTTTTCTAATTAAAAACATTTTCAACAAATTTCCTCATTTTCTCTAATTTTTGTGTTATTCAATTAATAGAATGAGAAACTGTCATTTGAAACACCAATATCTCTGTTTAAATAGTGCTTTGAAAATGGCAAATGTGTTAATACAGTAATTCATCGTCAATTCAAAGTTCAGTCAAAAAGAAAATCATTTGCCAAAATATGAATATAACTTGAGAAATGAAAACCTTGTAAAAACTTTATCACTTGAAATGTACCATCAAATCAACTTAACTGTCTCATGGACATTCATCTATTTATTTATTTATTTTGAAAGAACATTCCTCTATTTAAGAGAATTATAATAAAGCAAATGTTATAGATCAATTGCGAGTTTTATATTGATGTGTGTCCCCCTTCATGATTTTTTTTTTATTTTTTGAAAGATAATCTATTTTAATGATTTTAATTATAAAAATGCATAGCAATTATTACATTTGCGAATCGCAATTGTACCTCACCTCAACAAGTGTATCACACAGTGCTCTACAATAAAAGCTTGTAACAAATCCCGTAATACATGCAGAGGGAATAGGCATTGGAGCCACATGTAGCTGGGTAGGGAATGATTATTCTCTCATTATCTCTTTTACTCATTTTCCATAATAAAATATGGGACAAGTTGCACTAACTTTCTTCGACTTTATCTATAATTAAACTAAAATTATTGAGTTAATTGTACAAATGTCTCCCAGACCGTTGACTAATATTATTTGAGTGGTTGATGAATTTACTCTGGATTTATGATAATTTGTGTTGATGGAGGGCTGGGTTGACTGGGTTTGGTAAGCTGGGATTTGTGGATGAAGATGAACGTGAAGGAAGAAAATGAAGATGAAATAAGTTAATGGGATTTGTGGTTTGGCAAGTTAGAACAAATCTGGGTTCAATCAACTCAAATTAGATGATGTCCTGGGTCTGAGCAAACCCAAATCTTCATATTCTAGTTTTGGATTCGATTGAACGCTAGATCTTCATGTTTTGAGTTCAAACGAACCTAAATCTTTAATATATGGGTTGAAAATTTTGGTTTGATCGAGGCTAGATTTGATGATATTTGAACATAAATCTTTGAAGATCTGGGTTCCTTCTTCATAGTTTCAAATTCAGTCTGGCGAGATCTCCACCAGATGGAATTCAAAATTTTTTTATTAATTTAAAAAAAAAATGTTTTATAAAGTGAAAAAAAAAAGTATTTTGATTTATCAAATGATGATGTGGTGATTCATCATTGGTGTAAAATTGTTTTCAATTTTTTCATATTAAATTTCATTTTATACATGTTGGTTCCTATTGGTAGATAAATTAGGATAAAATGGTAATTTTAGAATTAATGACTAAGGAGGGGTAAAATGGGTCTTTCATATTTTCTGTTAAGGTTAACTATTAAAATATTGGTCAAAGAGACTAAATTAATCTATTTATAAAATATTAGGGATGATTGGATCAACTATAAATATATAATTAAAAAAAAATTAATTTTTCAAACTATAAGGATGAAATGAAATTTGCCATTACTTTTGATAAGTTTTAGTTTATAATATATTCAATGATAGTCTTTGGCTGCTAGCACCATTGGTTAGGCGCCAACAACCCCCATGCCTTCCATTATCTGTGGCATGGGTTCGAACACCCACCCATCAATCCAAAATCATTTAATAATAATAATAATAACAATTCTCCTGTTATTATGTATGCGTTAACCTCTCACTCTTATATGAGTCTCTCCTCAATTTGTGTGTGGATGGATTCCTCCCACTTAGGTGCACTATCCTGAGCAGCTATAGTATTCATATCCTGATTGATCTCAGTTATCCATTGAGTCAATCCCAGTTCTTAAAATATATATATATATATATATTCAATGATAATTCTAAAAGAAATTACGATTTTGAAATTAATGAAAGTTTATTTATTAAAAGTTAAGGATCCCATTTTGTGCTTAAGATTGAATGAGAATGAATTGAAATAGATTAGAAGAGACTAGATATATATTGTAATGTGTTTGGTGTAGTTGGGATTGTATTGAATTGGATTTGACTAAATTAAATTAATATTAAATTAAATTTTAAATAAAAAAATGTTGAATAAAATTTAAATATATTTAATGTAAATAATAAATAACAAAAACATAAATTAATTATATCTAATTTGTTTTAAAATAATATTAAATTATTTTAATTTATAAAATTATTTTAAATAAATATATAATTTTAAATATTTTTAATATCATAATTATTAATTTATCATATTGATTAAAAAAAAAAAAAAAGAATCTGAAATGAGCAGGATTCTTCAGTCCTAGCAATATTAGTAGGTTTCAAAATCTTGCGTAAACAGGAAATTCTATAGGCCCACTTGAGCTTGGAAAGGAAAACTTTCCTTCCCTTGTGAAGTCCAAGCGTTGCACTTATTTTTATTTTACTGAGACTAGCCTAAGGGATTACCAGGATTAAACGAAATGGAATACTGATTATACGGTTCAGGGACTAACTTCCATACAGGAGAGATCGATCCAAATAAAGGTGAGAGAACATCCCACAAGAGGTGGGAGAAGGCAGCCACATTAAGGCTTTGTTTGGTGCGTAGGTTAGAATTGGATAATTTATATATGGTTGAATTGGATTATATATTATCTCATGTTTGATGAAACATATGATATAATTAAAAATAGTAAATAAGAACTTGGAATTTTACAGAGGTTTTTCTGAAATTTTATAGATTAGCCACTCAAACTTGGCTCCATAATTGCCATAGTCCCTTACCTCCTCCAGTACCACCCTCCTCCATCAACGATCTACGATGTTAAAGAAGATGTCGAAGAAGATCAATTAGAGTAGGATAAGTAGGACAAACGTTGACTGTCGTTCGACGATGTAGACAGTGTAAGTAAAGTAAATAGTGTAACAATGTAAGCAAAGTACAAAGTGTAAACATATAGTCAGTTGAGTGCCTACAATGATTTTGGTAGAGTGACGGTAAGGACAATGAGATCCTTTTTGCCTTTGGTTGCTCCCCTTTTATTAGTAGAGAAAAAGCCATTGCAAGGTTGTAATGACAACCTAGGATCAAGGAATACGTTGCCTTGATCCTTGCTGCTGCTTTATTGGCGTATCGTCGATTAATTTGGTCAAATGCCTTATTAATGAGGCTCGAACTATTTGAGCGTTGCTAGTAGACAAGGGCTTTTGAGATTCTAGGCTCCAATTTGGCTGAATAAAATATGGGCTCAACACTTAGACTGCCATGTTAGCCCTTTCCAACTACCTGTATATTGGACTTACGAACAGTACATTCTTTATTGTTCCATAGAGGAAGATCTATTTTTCTGCTTATTCATCCAAAAAATAAATAAATAAATATATACCAAAAAAATACTTATGTATTCTTTTTTTTTTTAATTTTTGGAAATACAAATTCTTCAATTTTATAAAAATTTTATGTTCACCTTTTAAGTATTGTATTTTAGTTCATCAATTCCAAACAAGTTGTTGTGTTGTGACTCCACTCTACACACGCACCCGAGGAGAGAGGTTACCATGTACTGAAAGCTTAGTACATCTTTTGCAAAGATTTTATGAAAGTGTAAAATGCCCTCATCATGATGTGCTCAAATATTTTTTAGAGCCAGCTGTCTGTCACTAGCAGAATTAGAGCTGAAATCAATCATTTCTTGTGTGCGTGTGGTCAGTGGTTTGTAATGTAATATGAAGGTGGTGACCCATGCAGCATGACTACGGCTCAAACACCCACTATCTTCAAATAACCAATTCTTCGCTTGAAAACTGTGTTTCTCTCTGTTTTGCTGGAGGATTTAGAGAAGCAGCAACCATGGAAGCTCTCAAAGCATCCTCTCTTCCTTCACTTAATTACATCCCAAAAGCACTTCACAAAAGCACTTTTTCTAAGCCGAAGTTTATGAATCTTCACTCAAGCGTGATACCCAGTTGGCCATTTTCATCAACTTATTGCAAAAACACATCAAGATCGTTCAAAGTTTTCACCATATCATCACCACCACCATCATCATCCACAATTTCAAGAGAAAACACACCCCCACCACCTGAGCCAGAGCTTGAAACTGAAACCAAAGATGAAAAGTTTGATTGGTTCTCACAGTGGTATCCAGTCATGCCAGTGTGTGATTTGGACAAGAGAGTGCCTCATGGAAGAAAGGTTATGGGGCTTGATATAGTGGTTTGGTGGGACAAGAATGAGGGTACATGGAGAGTGTTTGATGATGCTTGTCCACACAGATTGGCTCCATTATCTGATGGAAGAATTGATCAGTTGGGGAGGCTGCATTGTGCATATCATGGTTGGTGTTTCAATGGTTCTGGTGACTGCAAATTAATTCCCCAGGCAGCTCCAGATGGTCCTCCGGTAATAAAACTCTCAACTTTTATCGAAATCTTTGATTCATATAGTTGTATTCTATCATCAGTAAGTTGTCTTGTAGCTTCATTTAGAAGCTTCAGTCTAATTTCTTGCCTTTGAGTTGAGTGATAATAGCTAGTTCTACAGGACTTTATCTAGCTTCAGCTTCACTTTTAAATCATGTGGCACGTGTAGAAGTAGATCAATGATTCGAGACTTCGTAGACAAAGTGTGATGAGGTGAGGGTAAGATATAAAGGTCTTACAACTTGATAGTAGGTACTCTGATTCTAAGTTTAGGCACCCTTTTGGATTTAGTGGTATTGGAACTCATTTGACAATTTTGCGGGTCAAATATATCTCATGACTTGGCCTCCAGGGGTAGAATAATGGCCTAGGCACAAGATTCAAGACTTCTGAGTTACATAAGCAAACATATGAGGTTAAGTATTAGAATCCTGCATCATAAAATTAGAGGACTTTACAGGAATGTATATATAGACTCACTTGTCAAACTAGTTGTTGATAAACGTGTTATTTCCTTGCTTTTAGTTTGATCCAAATTCATGATACAGGTCCACACATTCAAAAAAGCATGTGCAGGAGTTTATCCAAGTGTTGTGCACAATGACATGGTGTGGTTTTGGCCAAACACTGATCCTGAATACAAAGACATTATTACAAAGAAGAAACCACCTTCCATTCCAGAACTAGATGATCCATCATTTTCTAAGGATTTCTTGACAAGAGATCTTCCGTGTGGGTATGTCAAGATTTGGTCTTCTGTTTTGCTCTTAAATAAGCTTGTTTTTTGAACTTGAAAATGAAGATTAGTACGTATTCAGGCATGACTAGGTTCATTATAGTTCTAAGGACATTAATTTCAGGTATGAGGTTTTAATTGAAAATGTCATGGACCCTGCTCATATTCCATATTCACACTACGGGTTATTCCAAATCGATCAGCCACCCAAAGGTAGATTAATCAGGTCAATTTCTATTCTCTATACATATATAAGACATTCATGTGGCCAATGCCAATATGTTTTACAGTGAAGGTTGATAGAGAAGGTGGCAAACCTCTGGAAATTTCTGTCAAGGAATTAGATGTAAATGGTTTCAATGGAAACCATGTATGGGACAATGCCAAGTTCATTGCACCTTTCATTTTTTATACTTACACTAATCCTACTGTGTTTCAAAGTAGTGGACCTGCTTTTTCAGCAGCAAGTGGTAAGGTAAATGTCAATTATCATTCGTGTTCTTAGGCTGCAAAATGACTGTTTGAGACTATTGTTGATAATTCACGTGTTATGTTTCCCGTTCATTTTGAGACACAGTATTCATTTGGGAAGAAATTACCAGAGCGTCGAAGAATGGTGGTGTTTTTCTGTATTCCAGTTAGTCCTGGTAATAGCAGATTGATATGGTGCTCTGCCAAGAACTTTAAAAGTTGGATCCAAAGCATCATTCCGCAATGGATGCTTCATATTGGATTAAACCTGGTGGTGGATTCAGATTTACATCTAATTCACATTGAGGTGATTCAAATTACTGGCTGTACTGCAATTAATATCTCTTGTTAGCAAATGTGTCAAGCATTGTTCAATATGCAGTTTGTGTTACTTGTAGTTGAAGCACTTGAAGAAGTAAATGCTACACTTCCACAGATTAGAGCCTTTAGAAAACACATCTCTGCTGCGTTTTAATAGTATTGGCTGACACTTATTTTTCTCATTGTAGGAGCGTAAGATCATGGAAGCTGGCCCTGACAATTGGCTGAAAACTTGTTTCATACCTGCGAAATCAGATGCCTTTGTGGTCGGTTTTAGAAGGTGGTTGTACAAGTATTCTGGTGGTCAAGTCAATTGGGGAGGAAAATTCAGTACGGCAACTCTTCCACCAACTCCACCAAGAGAACAACTCATGGACAGGTAATACTAGTACCCAAAAAAAAAGGGAGGTTTCAAGCGTCAATATTAAGTAATTCATTAGTTTTCATGAATGCAAGTGAACCGCAATGAAGTTTGTACTATTAAAAGTGAAGGAAGACATTATAAAGGATGTCCAAATATTCTAGATTGAAGACCCAAATTGTGCTATGTTAACAATCACTATAGTAGCTATGTTGTCCTTTCGCTGCTTATACAAATTTTTACGTTGTTATTTCACTCGTTCTTCATCAAGTCTGAATGTATATTCTAGAGGAAATTCATGAGACAATGGAATCTATACGTTAAAATGATTTAGACGGTTCTGTTACCTAAATGAACAAATATTATTTCCTTTGTTTTTGTATATACTTTTAACTGAGGGAAATTTGTCTCCACTTTTGCAGGTACTGGTCACATGTAGTGAACTGCAGGAGTTGCAATTCTGCATACAAGAGTCTGAATGCACTAGAGGTTATTTTGCAAGTCATCTCTGTAGTTTCAGTTGGGATTGTTGCTGCAACGAAGCAGAGTGAGGTAATGTCAACCTCCATGAGAACTATGGTGATCTCAATGGCTGTAGTTTGCTTTGCAGCTTCAAGATGGTTGGCTCATTATATCCGCAAAAACTTTCATTATCACGACTACAATCATGCCCTTCGTTGAGATGAGTTCTTATTACCTATGATTTGGGATATGTTACTAAATATCTGTTCTTCTATGTATGTGTATATTCAAGTTTTCTAAATACTTGCCTGTATTGCTAGAAGTTTGGTTAAAATATTGGTGAACTTCGATGGCATTTTATTATAGTATAAAGGAGTGGGGGACGGGGGGACATGACTTGAACACGTAATCCGCAAGGTTGGTGTGAGGGAGCAGGGTGGTCTCCTCAGTACATGTTTTTGGCTGTTTTCTCGTGTTATTGACATCTTTAAATCATGACTGCATGAATTATTGTAAATGCAAATATTCAACTTGAGATTGTATGACAAAATTTCAACTATATTTTCCCTTTTTTTTTCCAATGGAAACTTCAGGAAGTCTACTGGAGTGTATGAAGCTTCATTTTGTTTAACAAATTAGTAAAGATGCAAGGTATTGCATCAGATTTAGCTGAACAATCTTAACCATTTGATCGGTAAGAAAAACCAATTTTCAAATCAAGATCCTGCATCACACTGGTCCATAAGAGGAATTATACAAACAGAATATGGTCATATTGGTTTTGCAAGGAGCCATTAAGTTAAAGTCCCTATGGTGATTGCATTAAATACAACTTAACATTGTACATTGCAAAGTTTATTAGGATGAAGCGACTCTACATATAATCCAACTAGTATAGAATATGAAGTAATATTTGACTTGTCCCAATCAACAACAATAAGACAGCGATTTATCTCACTGCGAGGCATGATTGTAGTCATGATAATGAAAGTTTTTGTAGATGAAATGAGCCAACCATCTTGAAGCAACAAAGCAGACTATGGCCATTAAGACCACCATAGTTCTCGCAGCCACTGACATTACACCCTGCTTTGTTGCAGCAACAATCCCAATTAAACCAATGGAGATGACTTGCAAGCTAGACTCAAGTGCATTAAGGCTCTTGTATGCAGAACCGCAACTCTTGCAGTTCACCACATGGGACCAGTACCTGAAAAAACTTACAAAGTCCTCTGTCAATCAAAGGTGCCATTTAGGGTCTGCCTATAGTTCTCAATTTAGAACTCAGAAACAAAGGTCAAGGCAAGTTATTAGTTGTAGAATAAGTTGTGCTTTTAGAAAATGGTTGACAAGTGACGTTTTGCTAACCAGGAAACCTCAGTTTGTTTGTACTAGTGTTACCTGTCCATCAGCTGTACTCTTGGTGGTGTCGGTGGAAGACAAGTTGCACTGAATTTTCCACCCCAGTTGATTTCACCACCAGCATACTTGACCATCCACCTTCTGAAACTAACCACCAAGGCATCTGATTTCGTTGGCACGAAACATGCTTTCTGCCAATTACGACCCCCAACTTCCATAATTCTATGCTCCTACAATGAGAAACCCAAGTATTTATCACCACTGACAAAATCATAAACTACTGTTTTATATTTTCTCAAGGCTCTAATTTGTTGTAAAGCATTCAGCATTGTGTCTTTCAAGTCTCTGTCCCAAGTTCTAGATAGCTGCTAACAATAAAACTCAAAACAATCCGAAAGAAAGAGAAAAAAAAAAAAGAAAAAAGGTAGGAATCACCTCAATGTGCAGTAGATATAAATCTGAATCTATAACTAGGTTTGGTGCAATATGAAGAATCCATTTTGGAATGATATCTTCAATCCAGCTTCCTTTAAAGTTTTTAGTGTTGCCCCATATCAGTCTGCTGTTACCTGGACTAACCGGAATACAGAAAAAAAAGAGCACAAATCTTTGTTGCCCTGACGTCTTCGGCCGCAATAACATCTGAGGATGAAATACAGTAGGTAACATATGAAATGATTATCAAAAAGAGCTTCAAAACTCATTAATCAGCTTAAGAATACCAACATTAACTTTTTACCTCATCAGTTCCGGTTGATGAATCTGATCCATTCCCTTGAACATCAACAGGATCTGTATACATACAATAGGTACATGGTGCAATAAATTTGACACTGCCCCACTCCTGCCTTCCAACTAAACCGTTTCTATCTAATCTCTTGACACCAAGTTCAAGAGGTCTCCCACCTTCTCTATCAACCTTCACTGTCAATCAAACTTGGCATTAGTCATGGAAGTAACTGAAGAGTAACAAGGTTCATATAAAATTTTGTTATCTACCCTTGGGTGGCTGATCAAGTTGCATTACTCCATAGTGTGCATATGGAACATGAGCAGGGTCCATCAGATTTTCAACCAATATCTCATACCTGAAATTGATGCATATATATATATATATATATGTATGCATGTATCCATTCTCAAGATCAAATTGAAGCATGCAAGGGAATTTAGAAATACATGAATCTTTAATTTCAAGGTTGAAAAGGAACTTAATCTTTACATACCCACAGGGAATATCTCTGTTCATAAAAACGAACTTAGTAAATGATGGATCATCCAATTCTGGGATGAAAGGTGGTTTCTTCTTCTTTATAATGTCTTTGTACTTAGGCTCAGTGCTTGGCCAAAACCACACAATGTCATGCTGCACAGTAGTTGGATAAACTCTTGCACATGCTCTCTTGAATGTGTGCACCTGCATTATTTATAGAAAGGTCAGTGATATATACTTCATTACATCGAATAAAGCAGAAAACAGAATCGATATACATTCTAATTGCTCTTTCGAAAATGATTATGATGCTTTGATGATACTATGTATTTGGTGTAATTGAGATTGGATTAAAAATTATAGTGTCTCTAATTTGGTGGAGCATGGGATGAAACAAAAAATAATTGTGTTTTTTAATTTGATATTGTGACATTTAATGATATAATATTAGATTGAATTCAATTTTTTAATAAAAAATTAGTTTTTAAATTTAATCAAAATTACTTATAATTAATGTTGAATCGAAATATTTATAGTAGAATAATATATGTATGATATAGATATATTGATTATAAAATAATAATATGTAAAAATATTTATAAAATATTATAATTTTATGTTATTTTTAAAAATATAGATATGTTATATTATCTTTTACACTTTCATATATTTATTCAAAAATCGAAAAATAAAAATCTATTACATATTAAACTTTATGTTTCAAAAATTATCTATATAATAAGACAGTTAATTTTTACATCATTTTTATATTAAATTATTTATAAATAAATAAATAATATTAATTAATAAAATTAAAATAAATAAATAAAAAGTAGCACAAAGCACAAATTTTAAGAGGATTATTTTATCCCATCATGGCCGTACTTTTTTTTGGCGGGTGGGATGGGCGCGCTAGACAACATAGAATTAAGTCTCAAACTAGTATCAAGTTCTATTGCACCATATCTAACATAGCATGAAGTTGTAATACTGTTGAATTAGAAATCAAAGGATTACAAGAGCAACTACAAAATTCATGGATGCGAGAGAGAATACATAAATCAAATTTTGATAAAATTTGTTACCGGAGGACCATCGAGAGGTGCCTGGGGGATTAATTCGCAGTCACCAGAGCCATTGAAGCACCAACCATGATATGCACACTGCAGCCTCCCCGACTGATCAATTCTTCCATCAGATAATGGAGCCAATCTGTGTGGACAAGCATCATCAAACACTCTCCATGCACCCTCATTCTTGTCCCACCAAACCACCACATCAAGTCCTAACACCTTCTTTGCAAGAGGCGCTCTCTTGTCCAACTCACACACTGGCATGACCGGATACCATTCTGAGAACCAGTCAAACTTCTCTTCTTCAGCTCCCGTTTCAAGTTCTGCAGCCTCTTTAGGTTCATCATCATCTATATTTTCTGGTGAAACTTTTGATGGTGATGATGATAAAGAAGTGAAAACCTTGTATGGTGATCTTGATGTGATTTGTTTAGTTGATGAGAAACATGGTGTGGTTATTGGACTGGACTGAAGAGCCACGAATGCTGACTTAGTGAACTTGGTTTCGTGAATTGATTTTGGGTTGTAATAAACCGATGGAGCACAGGTTACCCCAAGACCTTCCATGGCTGATAATATTGATGCTTTCAGAGCCCAACTTGAGGAAGAAAATAAACCGAGGACAAAAATCTGTGCATACTGAGAGAAGAGAACACAACTTTTTAAGTGGACTTTTAAAAAAAAAAAAAAAATTAGCGGACGCGTTTTTGGACTAAAGAGCCCTAGATATCAATCTAAATGAAACATTAATAGTAAAATTCAGATAACTACTGAGATGAGATCTATTCATATATAAATATTAACATAATTAAGATTCCAAAAATAGTGGGTCAAGATGGTTAAACGTCTATATCAACCTCACTCGCCTGTTTTTGGAAGACCAACCTCACTTGTCTTATAACCTGGATTTTTGAGACAACTTTGAAGTGGGCCAGAGCTTTGAGTCTCTTTAATTTGTAATTTTGTACCCACCAACTTTGAGTATCTTTAATTTGTGCCCACCAACTTGTTACGTGAGCATGGGAAAGTACCTTAATTTAAAAGAGAAAAACTTCATTTTATTCCTAAGGTTTTAAAAAATATCAAAATTTCAAAATTTTTTTAAAAATAATTTTTTTCATTCTTAATTTTTTCAAAACTTCTCAAAAAAGCTCAAATCATTAATCAATTAATTATCTGAAGATCATTTTGGGTATAGTTGATTAAATTATAGTTTTACACCTAGTTAAATAAAAATATTATAAATATATATATAATTAAACGTTTTTACTTTATAAGAAAAAGAAAAATAATTAAAAATGATAAAAAAAAAAATCATCACTATCATCAACAAACCACAAAAGCTATTTCTTTCTCTCTCCTTTTCTTTCTTCAGAAACTGTTTTTCTTTTTCTTTTTCATCTCCTCCAATCTCTCCTCTCCCCTCATTCTTCTTTTTCATCTCTCGTTTCTCTTGTCCAACCTCAAGTTCTGAGTTCGATGGAATCCAAAACCAGAGCTTTGGTTTCGATGGAACCCAGAACCAGAGCTCTAGTTTTAGGTTCCATCAAATGCAAAACATTTGGTTATGGGTTCAATCGAACCTAAAACCAAAGGGTTTTAGGTGATAAACCCAAAAGGTTTTAGGTTTCAATCAAAACCTAGAATCTTCTGGGTTTCGATTGAGACCCAATTCTAGGTTTAATCACCCAAAACCCTGTGGTTCTGGTTTCGATTGAATCCAAAACCAAAACTTGAGGTTCTGAGTATAATGGAACCCCAAACCATATTCTTTTGAACTTAGAACTCAGACTACAATATTAGCAAAAAACTTTAAAAAAAAAAAAGAGAAATTTGGAGGATGGGAATGAAGATGAAGACAACGATGATGAGAGAAAGGTGTTTAGGGTTTGGGGTTGGGTATGTTGCTTGGGGTTAATATTGAGGTCTGACATATTTTTATTAGGTTGGTGTTTGATAAGTTATTGTTGGAGATTGTTGGGTGTATTTTAATCCAGATTTATTTGGAGGGTGGGGGTGAAGATGAATTTGTTGAGTGGTTTTTTTGTTTCATTTTTTGCTTTAAATTGTTTTGGAGATCTGGATTTTGCAACCAGACTTCCAACATTCTGGATTCAAACATGGTTTAAATCCAGACTTTTTTTTTTTCTTTTTTAATTCTCTTTTTTTTAAAAAAAAAAAAATCATTTATTTTAATCTCCACTATCTATTTTCAAGATAGACGGTAGAGATCTTTCATATTTTTTAATTTGAATTAGCTAATTAATTACTTTTTTATTTTTTAATTATTTTATTTTTTATATATATATTTAAAATCTTAGTCATTCATGTGTCACAGTCTTAGTCTCTCATATGAAAAGACTATCTTACATTTCCTATCCAAACTAACTATCATGGTTGATTATCAGTTGACTAATAGTTTAGATTTTTTAAAGAGTTCTGAAAAAAGTTAGGGATAAAAAGAGTTGTTTCTAAAAGAGTTTTAAAAATTTGATATTTTTTTAAACCTCAAGAACTATAATAAAGTTTTTCTAATTTTAAAGTCAAACATGTAGTAGCCAATATGAAAAAAAAAAAAAGAAAGTGAAACTCGATTCTTTCATCCACTTTTTTTTTTCTTTTCTTTTTATAGTTGGGAGAAGTCTAAGAATAAATCAAGACCAAACGAAGTTTGACTCTGTGAAGCGGTTTGAGGAGTAACTCATTTACAAGAGATAATAATTCACACATAGATGAGGAGAAGGGCCCACACGAGATGAAATATAACTCATATATTTTTATATAGTAAAAAAGAAGTTTCCTTTATTAAGACTTGAGAGTCGGACGAGGGACACAGAGACACCAAGGTCAGTGGATGACCAACCAAGCCATTGACCAACTCTCTTTCACCCACTTTTTGTGGCATATAAAATATTGTAGTGCATGCACCATATGCACTCACATCAATCATCACCTGTTTCTAGAATATAATCTCCTTTTATCTCCAATATAGCCATAGTGTAATCAGTTGACCAAATATGACATGAGTGTTTCTCTACTCCACACTTAAGCTTTTGTATACTTGTTGCGACCAAAGAAAAAATAAGTGCAAAATTAGTTGCAAATGAGTAATGCCTTATACAAGTAATTTGTCTTTTTGAAGAATGTAACAATTTAAGCTTTTCTACCTTTTTAGTAAAAGAAGCAAAAAAGTAAAACAAAAATGTAATTAGGAAAAGGTTTCAATTAATGCCTTCTACAGCCAAATATCTTTTTCAACATTATTGAATCATTTGACTGGGAAATTAAATAAAAATCAGGCTGAGATTTTCTATGGTCCACAAAATCATCAAAATGCAACATTGTCTCCTTGATAGCAGACGACTTTTGACAATTTCGCCTTCCAAAATAAAAAAGCCAATTTTGCCCAGTGTTAATTACCATAGACGAGTTCTTTATTTTATTTTATTTTTATTTTTATTTTTGAAGTACCATAGTCGAGTTCTTTATTTTATTTTATTTTATTTTTTATTTTTGAAGTACCATGGATGAGTTCTTTATTTTATTTTATTTTATTTTTTATTTTTGAAGTACCATAGACGAGTTCTTACACCTTATGCTTGCATGTTCATGCTTTTCAAACGATCAGTTACTTTTGACTTAACAAGTTAAACCTTCTCTTAGAATTATGACAAGAATTTCCAATGTACACTTTAATTGTTCAGAAAGTGGATCAAGCGATGTCCATTTTAGACAAATAAAATATTATTAGAATGCTTAGCTTGGGAGGTATCCAACGACGCGAACGATATGGTAAACCAAGGCTGGACACTCCCTAAGAAGACTGACATGTCAAATTTGAGTAACCATAGGATTTTGACTGAATTTCTTATTCAGTTATTCTACTGGCATTTTGATTGCTTTGATAGCAAGGAAAGATGTTAATTTAAGGATTTTGGACTACTTTGTGATTAATTAAACTTATATTATAAATAGGAGGCCTATTCTTTGTTTAGAACGTTCACCAATGTAGTGAGATGTTTAGAGAATGTGAGGAGGTGAGCTTGGTGTAAGCTCAAGGTTGTGTGAGTTTAGGGCTTGGTTATAATTGGATTTTTGGGTTAGAGAAAGTATTATGTTATTGTAACAATTTTCTATGTAATGATATTTTTTCTCTTGTCGTTCAGATGACTGTGGTTTTTCCATGGTTTTGCTTTTCCACGTGAATCCTTGTGTTGTAAGATTGGATTCATCTTACTTTTATATTATATACATTATTTCCTTTGTGGTGGATATTGGGTACACTTTCACACATGCTCTCCCATCAAGCGGTGTTGAGGCTTGTTGGGAGAATGTTACAACACCTTATACGAGTTATTCGAGTTATTCTGTACTTGCATAGTTACATACGTTTAAATTTTTTATTATGATGATGATGATGTGTTTTCGTTATTTGAGGAGAAACGTGATGTGGGTATTGGAATGGACTTAGTGAAGTTGGTTTCGGTGAATTGCTGTTGGTTTGTAAAATGATGGAACACAGCATGTATACTACAAGAGATTCCATGGAGAAGAAACCAAAGTAGAAGGGATGCAAAAATTCTATGTTCACTTCTACGATGAGAGGGACAACTTCAAGTCTCTTTCATTTGTCCCCAACCCAAATGTGTCACATGTAGGGATGGCGATGGATTGGAGCGGATTGGGTTTTGCGCTTTCCAAACCTAACTCGGCTGGGTCAACCCCTTATGCTCCAGATCCGTCCCAATTTGATTTTTTCCAGCTCTAAACCCATCCCAAACAAATCGGGTTTTTCTGGTTTGGATCGGATCAAATATTTTTATCATCCGTAGTCACATGAGCAGGATAAAAAGAGAGCATGACATTACACATTAGACTAATTCTAGAATTCCTACTAGTGTTTTAAATTGTAAATATTTTCTATATTTTCTAGAGCACATCCTACACTCCATCCAATCCTGACTAAAGCTCAAACTTTTTTGAAAACATAGTTGAGAGGGATAGATCAACGAACCCAATAATTTTCAAACACAATAATTTTCAACGAACCCAATAATTTATACAAAATAACAAAACTTCTTATGTTGACACCCACAACTACGAAAGCCTTTGTAGTGAGAAATTTCATTACGAAGAAGAGCTTAGCTGCAGCAGAATGTATGCATGTTCAGTTGAGATCATCACTAGATCATGAGGTTTTGCATCTTGCAAAAACCAACATAGCTCTATCACTTAATTCTATTGTATGGAAAACTTAATAAACTATAACAAGAGTAGTTGAAATGATAATTAGCTTGACAAATTTTATATCTAATCATCTTCAAGATAATATTTTGTATTTGTATATCATACAAATTATTAGAAAGAACCTAATTTGCAAAATAGACAAAATTCATATATATTATGGACTTGTTGGTATAAATTAATAGTAGTCACATCTCTCAACTAATATTATGGAAAACAGAAATAAACATAGCTCTATCACTAAATTCTATTTTATAGAAAACATAATAAATTATAACAAGAGTAGTTGAAATGATAATTAGCTTGACAAATTTTATATCTAATCATCTTCAAGATAATATTTTGTATTTGTATATCATACAAATTATTAGAATTAAAGAACCTGATTCGCCAAAAAAGGTTGTGTCACAAAATTCATACATATTATGGACTTTTTGGTATAAATTAATAGTAGTCACATCCCTCAACTAATATTGATGTCCCTTAACTTAAAAAAGTAAGAAAACTTATATATTAATAAATAATCATTTATTTAAAATAATAAAAAATAATATGATATACTGTTTAAGATACGAATTAAAAACAGAGAAAAAAAAAGTTGAATAAAAGATATATTTAATTATTTTTACAAAACATAGGAAATTATACATTATTGTGTTATAAGAATAAAAATAAAAGTTATTTATACATACTTTGAATTCTTATTTCACATGTTAACATGATTATTTACCAATACAGGCTGTAGTTAACTTTAATTCCTAAGTTGTTGGCATGGGCAAGTGTCACGTCCTTTACAAGAATTGAATAATTTGACACGCGAATTATTCTTGACACAAAGAATGTAAGGCTACTTTTTTTTTTTTTTTTTCCTCCTTTAATTTAAGGTCAAATAACACTAAATTTTAGTAAAGACTTAATAATGACTCAATGCTAAAACTTAAACGGCAAGTTAGTTTTTTAATGGAAACTTAAATATAAGTGATAAATTGGTTTTGTGCAAGTCATAAATATCTAAAAACAAATATTTTTACTTCCATGCCCTTGCAATTACATTATTTTTATTTATTTGAAAAGATCCTTTCAATTATGATTTGTTTTATTTTTATTTTAATTTATTAAACACAACTAAAACAAGTAATAAATTATAAAACAAAGTTATATTATTATTATTATTTCTTATTTTTATAAATATTTAAAATAATAAATAAAATTTAAAAAATTTATGTGTTTTCTAATTTCATAAAATACAAACATCATGTCTAAAATTATTTACTTGCAAACATGTTAAATACTTCATATTGATATGGCTACTACCTTAAATGTTAAATCAATATTGTGCAAATCACTAGCCGCCGGACGCCTAGCGATTTAGCTGCCTAGGCGTCAGTTAGGTGGTTTGATCGACAATCAACAAATCACTAGTCAATGGTGGTCAAACATGAAAAAGATAATTAAATAAGTCTATGAATAGTATCGAAAAAACCCAACAAACAACAAAAAGTCTGAATACAAACTTCAAAAAATCAAACACAACTAATAACAAAAAATCGAAAAAAAAAATTCTAAGTTTGCAAAAACATTTACAAAATCATCCAACAAAAAGTTAGTGAAGAGTACTTGATGCTTCTGTGTTTTGTGAGGAGTAAAGACTGACGATAAACGATCGGGTGCGAGGAACAAGTGCGTCAACGTCAATGAGGGATGGTGGCGTTTGGTGGTGGCGATGATGATAAAGAAATTAGGGTTTGTAGTTTGACAAAGGATTGGGGATGATGAACGACGTAAGTGATTGGAGTTTGAAGGGTTTCAAATTTTTTTTTTTTATGTATACAACACCAAAATGGCGTCGTTTTGGATAGTCTAAAATAGCATCGTTTTGGACCAAAAAAGTTTAAAAGTTAAAACTTTAAATATAATCAAAGTGGTATCATTTTTTTGGGAGTCCAAAATGACATTGTTTTGGACCGTAACTTTTGGAAAAAAACCGAAGCTTTAAAAGCTTCATCTTTAACCTTCGAACAACACTCACACCAGTTGAAACCTAGCCTTAACAAACACCAAACCACTTAACATTATTTTCAAGTTGTTTTCCTCATTGTTTTTCTTACACTAGTCGACTACACCTTTGAACTTGAAGAAGACGAATATGACGCCATGTCTCGAGTTTTCGGAAAATTAAAAAAAAAAAAAAAAAAAGGCTCCGTGGCACCTAGTTACAGAGCCCCAAGTTGCTTCGATTCGGCCACAAGTAACCAAGTGCCTAGAACCCCAGATTAAAAGGTTCTCGCCTTGTTAGATGGTTGCCGAGCGAGTTCTCGGTGCCCACTCAGAGCAACTTGCCAAGTTCTTAAGCACTAGTACAATATATATGTATGTATGTATGTATATGTATGTATATATATATGTATGTGTACGTACATACACATAGACATTTCTGACATTTTAGTAGCCATAAAACTCTGGAGTCATAACAAAAATAATTTGTTTTCTATACAGTACCCAATTTTTTCAATCAATTCGACAAATGGAAATGTTATAACTACTTATAAAAAGTTGTTACATCAACTAAATAGAAGTTGTTGTAGCATCTACAGGAGAGCTATTATAATAGAATATTTAAACATGTTGTGACATCACCAATTCAAATACTGTAGCAAAATAAAAAGAAGACACAAAATATTTTTAATGTGGTTTGATTTTGCCCTACATCAACAAGGCCTACCCAGATTTATAAACTTATTAATGAATTTTTGAATAGTACAATCACCTCTTGACTTACTCAACCTATTACTCCCTCCTAAAGTTGATGTAAAACTTGAACAAGTTAACCAATTAAGTTTATGCAAGATCCCCTCGTCTTTAATGGTTTTCAGCTTCTTGAACCTCTTTCAAAAGCTACAAACTTGTCTTCTCCTAAAAACCTAATGGCTTGTCCTCCCAACAAGCTTCTATTACAAATCCAACCTAGCAAGCACTCTCTCTAAAGCTCATAAAACCCGCAATGCTTGCTTGTGTTTCTTGGATGAATTGGTCTACTTTTATTCAAGATATGTGTAGCAATTATCCTATAAAAAAACACAAAAAAATAGTTATAAAACAGATAAAATCAACAAATAAAATAAGTTAAAAATCAGAAATAAAATCAGCTAAAATATAGTGAGACACTATATTTTAGATTTTAACTCCGAGATTCTTGCTTATCCGAATTTGATCCAAAAGATGTCTTGATTCATACTACACCTATATGTCATCTGACCAATGTATAATATACAAAACAATCAAATATTACCTTCAATTAAAGAAGATTATTGCCAAAAAGGATAAAGTCAAAAATACTTTATTTCATTTAAATATATCTTAACAATTTCTAATAGATATATGATGAAAATAAATGTTTTTCAATGGCAAATAATCACAAGAATAATCACATCATCAATCAATTCCCACAAAACACGAAACTAAGTCAAACTATGAAAGGTGCTCTAAATTTCACTATCAGCACTACAAACTTTAGTTGTTGTAACAACTCTCAACTCCTAAAGAGTTATTGTAACAACTGGTTGTCAATAAGCAAAAAACCTTATTTTGTTCAACCTATTGCAAACAAATTTTAAACCATGAGTTTGCCGCATCAATGTCATATGATGTCAACACCTATGCACTAACAATAATAACCATATAAATATGAAGTATTTAACATCAAGTAAATCATTTTAGACATGATATATGTATATATTTATATATATGTATGTGTGTATGTGTGTATGTATGTATATAAAAGGAGTGGGAATCTAGCCCATTTTTCGTGTGTGAGGTGTCTTGCATTAGAAAACATATGGGATTCTCGCACCTAATTATAAGGTAATCTGACACCAATAATAAAAAATTTACTGTGATATGCGTAGCTGAAAAATCAACTCTCATAATGGTTAGAAATATCTTAACCCATAATAGGGGAAAAAAAAAACTCACACATACTATTAAATACGCATGATGGTGCTCAAACTCTCATTATGGATGTGAAACGAAAATCAGCTAACCACTTGAGTTATAAATAAAAATACAATTCACACCTAGTTAAAAATAATTTTAATTTTTAAAATTTTTCTAACTTCTCACACTTACTATTAAATAGTTATGGTGATACTCTCAAGCTCTTATCATGGATGTAAAAAGAAAGTAAGCTAACAATTTGAATAATGAATACAGGTCCAATTCAAATTTGGTTAAAAATATTTTTATTTTTAAATTTTTCTATAATATCTTCTATCAATTATATCGAAAAGAGGAAATTGCACAACCTCCTCCGAAGTTAGGTGAAATTGCACTAATATGAGAACTTTGACTATAATTACACGGAATTACCTTGAACCTTCAAAAGTGGGACACAAATATCCTTTGATATTAGTCAACTACCATCAAGTACAAGATGGTAATGGTCAAAAAAGTAAAATGACTACCAAACCCTTTTTTTTCTCAAATTTAAAAATCATCATTTTCAATTATTTTAATTAAAAAGATTAATAATTATATGTATGTATGTATGTATATATTAATTTCAATTTTTTTAAAAAAAGAACAAATCTCCTCCAATCGAAGGAGGTCTCGACTATCTTTGAACATTCTCATCTATCATAGATCTCCTCTGTTTACAGGAGATCGTTCCCATTTCCTCTAGTTGGAGGAAGTTTGCATTTTTTTTCAAAACTTTTTAATTTTGTTTTTCTGTTATGGTGAAATAAACATGATTAATTGGTTGTCATTTTTAAAGGTTTAGGTTGGATTGATGATCCAATTTTGGAGTATTGTTTGATGATTTGGTTTTAGAATTTTGTTTTGGATTGATGATGTAGATAAATATGGATATCAGTTGAATTGATGGTGACAAAGAGAATGCGATTGAAGATGGTGATGTAGTGGTGACGATGAATTGATTTCAATTTTTTAAATTTTTAAGTGATTTTTTTTTAAAAATAAATAATATGTTAATTATAAATTTTATCATTAAAATGTTTATTATACCGACAATGACCATTTTACCCTTGATATTGTCTATATATATAACAGTAGCTTTTTACAGTTAACTAACATCAAGGGATGTTTGTGTTCCACTTTTAAAAGTTTAAGATAATTATGTGTAATTATGGTCAAACTTCTCATATTGGTGTAATTTCACCTACCATCAGACGAGGTTTGTGCAATTTCCCAAATTGAAAATAATTTTCTCTACTCGATCAAGTGAACTATTTTATCTACTAATCTGCCATTTGGTTATGTAATCAAAACCAATTCTATTTGTCCAAAACATAAAACTTATTCCTAAACCAAGATATGCTACTCAAAGTTAAAGAAGTCATACAATACTTCTTTTTTCTTCTTCTCCCTTTTTTTTTTTTTAAAGAAAATGATGATTTAGTTTGGAAGTAAATATTCTTGATACCACAAAAAGACTTTACATGATAGTAATATATATTTGTGGCTCATTGATTTTTTTTTTTTTTTTTTTGTGCAACAAATTTAGATTATAGATCAATAATTTTGTTGCAACAAATTGAATTTAGAACTAGGTCACATTAAAAATTTTATAAATAACAAAAGAGTTTTAAAAAATGATGGTAATTAATAAAAGTAAAAGACAAAAGAAAAAAAAAGTAAACATGTATTGCAAGAAATGCTAACAATTAGAATATAAAAAATTAGAAGCAAAAATAAATAAAATTAAAAGAAAAAAAAAAAATTAAAATATATATATAGATTTAATTATTTTTACATTTAAACACATAACATTTAAAAACTCAAATTAATTTCAAAAGTTTTAGGAGGTACGCTGGTGGTTGGATATTTAAGCTTCTCAAGGTTACCTAAGAAGATTAAACTTCAAATGAGTGATCTAATACCTTCTACTTGCATATTTAAATTTACGATGTTGTAGAACAATGACAAATTATAACACGGCATTAACATCATGATTTAGTTCAAGTCCCACAATAGAAGATGAAGATAAGGTTTAATATATATGATTTAATATATAAAAGATGAAAGGATAATTAAGTTTTCCAATCATCACCACGATAAAACACTAATGAATCTTACTGAAGGGAATGATTGTAGTCATGAAAATGGAAACTTTTGTAGATGAAGTGAGCCAACCACCTTGAAGCTGCAAAGCAAACTATGGCCACTGAGACCACGGTGGTTCTCAGGGTCGTTGGCATGACATTGTGTCGGGTAGCTGCAACAATCCCAGTTGAGACAACAGATACAATCTGTAACATGACTTCAAGAGCAGTAAGAGCCTTGTATGCCGAACTGCAACTTCTGCAGCTCACTACATGAGACCTGTACCTGTATTAAAGAATAAATTCCATTTAAACAAACAAATCAAGTATGAAATCTCAGTTTATTTTATTTTTGTTACCTGTCCATGAGCTGCTCCCTTGGTGGTGTTGGTGGAAGATCAGTTCCACAGAATTTTCCTCCCCAATTGACCTGACAACCTGCATACTTGTTCAACCATCTCCTGAAACCAACCACCAAGGCATCCGATCTTGTTGGCACGAAACAAGCTTTCTGCCAATTATTAGCACCTCCGAATTCTTTTATCCTACGCTCCTACATTGAGAAAGAAACCCCAAGTATCAGTTGCCACTAACAAAATTAAATGAAGACATTGCCAGGAACCACTAGATCTATCAACTAAACATATATACTCTGGCAAACCATTTAGCATGCAGGACCAAACTTTTGAGTTTAACATGTGAATTGATACACAGGCTTCTTACACATTGACAGTCTTTGTTGTCATTAAATATTTAATTGACAAAATGAGGGTACTTAAAATTTAGACTTAAAACTGTGAGGTCAATTATGCTATGATATAATATCAGTAACCGTTAAACCATAAAATTTTAACTAATAAGACAATAGCATATATACTCTATCAGGGATGTTTAATGATTCCTACTTAATTTGTTTAAAAGCATTCACGATTTTTTTTCTCGAGCTTCGTTCATAAGTTAAACAAAATTGCTAACAACATTTAAAACTTGAAAACAATCCAGTTGGTATTTTTCAGTAACTTTAGATAAAAACGCAAGTATTTAAATCTTTAAAACATTTCCGCCTAGCATGTTGAGTTTCCTTTAAACTTAAAACCAGGGTTATGTTACCAAGTTAATGAAGGGAAAGAGTGAAAGGAGCACAAAAATAATCAATCCAGTGCTTGCATACAATCCAATGGAAAATGAAACCTTGAAAACAAAAAGAAACAAGAAATTATATCGTAGAATCACCTCAATATGAAGTAGATATAAATCTGAATCCACAAGTAGGTTTAATTTGAGATGAAAAAGCCATTGTGGAATGATATTTTCAATCCAACTGCCAACGCTTTTACTGATACCCCATATCAATCTGCTGTTACCTGGACTAACTGGAACACAATAAAAAAAGGACACTGTACTTCGTTGTGCAGGCAAATTCTGCCCACATGTAGTCTGTTGATGAAAAGGAACAGGAAACATAAGAAGTAGATATCCAAAAGAGCTTCAAACACTCATTTATTAGCCTCAAAATACAAACATATTGACCTTTTTACCTTATCAGTTACAGTTGATGAATCTGATTCATTCCCTTGAACATCAACAGGATCTGCATACATACAATAGGTACATGGTGCAACAAATCTGACACTGCCCCACTCCTGCCTTCCAACCAAACCATTTATGTCTAACTTCTTGACACTAAGTGTAAGAGGTTTGCCGCCTTCTCTATCGACCTTCACTGTTGATCATACTTGGCATTAGTACTATGAGTTTTCTGGATTAACACTAAGGTTAATGTTTTTTGTTACCTACCTATGGGTGGCGGATCAAGTAGCATTATTCCATAGTGTGCATATGGAACATGAGCAGGGTCCATAAGATTCGCAACCAAGACCTCATACCTAAAATTGATGCACTTATTGTTTTTCTCAACATCATATTGAAGTATGCAAGGGAATTTACAGAAACGGACATCCATCTTTAATCTCAGATTCAAAAACGCACTTAAAGGAAGATCAAATCTTTACATACCCATAAGGAAAATCTCTGTGCATGAGGACTTTAGTAGATGATGGATCATCCAATTCTGGAATGAAAGGTGGTATCTTCTTCTTAATAATGTCTTTGTACTTAGGATCAGTGCTTGGCCAAAACCAAACCATGTCATGTTGTACAGTGGTTGGGTAAACTCCTACACATGCTTTCTTAAATGTGTGCACCTGCATATGCAGTTGATAAAAAGGTCGATGGAAATTTATATAATTATATAGTTAATCATGATAAATTATTATCTCTACAGTTCCAAGGTCAGATGAACAAATCTAATTAAAGCCAATTATCCTTGTCAAAGCCACAAAATAAGAACAAGTTTCAAATTGATCTTGATGCTTATATGGGAATAAGATATTGGAGCAGAAAATGTCCACAAATATTAAACTTAATAATATATGTTTCAAAAATTATCTATATAATAAGACAGCTAATTTTTACATCATTTTTATTAGTTAACTTATACATCATTTTTATATTCAGTTATTCATAAATAAATAAATAATATTAATTAATAAAATTAAAATAAGTAAATAAAAAGCAGCACAAAGTACAAATTTTAACAGGATTATTTTACCCCATCATGGCCCACTAATTAGTTGCTTGGGATTGGCTTTAGCCAATCCCAACCAACAAGCAAAGGCTAGTTCGGACATTAAGTTGTCCAATTCAGTTGAACGATGAGTCTCCAAACAGGCTGTTAGGGTATGTAAATAAGGTTAATCAATCACCTAATAGATTAATTCTTTACTTGATGAGGCCGACCCAAGTCCTTAGCCTTGGCAGTCCATAACTAGGATGAGTTACTTCACTCCAATATGCTAAGCTTTTGGGTTGGACAACACAGAATTAAGTCTCAAACTAGCATCAAGTTCTAATGCACCATATCTAACATAGCATGAAGTTGTAATACTCTTTAATTAGAAATCAAAGGATTACAACAGCAACCACAAAATTTATCAATGAGAGAGAGAATACATGAATCAAATTTTGATAAAATTTGTTACCGGAGGACCATCTGGAGCTGCTTGGGGGATTAATTTGCAGTTTCCAGAACCATTGAAACACCAACCATGATATGCACACTGCAGCCTCCCCGACTGATCAATTCTTCCATCAGATAATGGAGCCAATCTGTGTGGACAAGCATCATCAAACACTCTCCATGTATTTTCATTCTTGTCCCACCAAACTACTATATCAAGCCCCATAACCTTTCTTCCATGAGGCACTCTCTTGTCCAAATCACGCACTGGCATGATCGGATACCAATGTGAGAACCAGTCAAAGTTTTCATCTTTGGTTTCAGTTTCAAGCTCTGGCTCAGGTGGTGGGGGTGTGTTTTCTTTTGAAATTGTTGATGATGGTGGTGGTTGTGATGATATGGTGAAAACTTTCAACGATCTTGATGTGTTTTTGTGATAAGTTGATGAAAATGGCCAACTGGGTATCACGCTCGAGTCAAGATTTATGAACTTCGGCTTAGAAAAAGTGCTTTTGTGAAGTGCTTTTGGGATATAATTAAGTGAAGAAACAGAGGATGCTGTGAGAGCTTCCATGGCTGCTGCTTCTCTAAATCCTCCAGCAAAACAGAGAGAAACAGAGTTTTCAAGTGAACAATTGGTTATTTGGAGATGGCGGGTGTTTCAGCTGTGGTGATGCAACATAGACGTCATTCTCACCACACTACCTTAATATTATATCCCAAAACGCTGACCCACGGACAACGATTGGTATCAACTTTGTCGGTTGGAAGCTGTCGCAGGATTATTTTTAAAAACCTATTATAATTTATAAAAATATATATTTATCATATTAATTTTATTTTTATTCAAAATCTTTTTAAAATTAATAAATTAACAAAGAAATTATATAAAGAGTAAAAAAATAATTTTAATCCTGATATTTTTATTTATAAATAAAATAATTATAAAATAATATTTTTTTTTAAAAAAAATAAATTTCTAAATTGAAAACTCATTTTAAAAGTGGAGATCCAATTTCTAAATTGAATCTCTACTATTAAAACCCAAATATAAACAAAAAAGTATGAAAAAAATCATTAACATACCTAAAAATATATATGTCAATAATTACCGGTGAACAATCACACATCCATCATCATTAATCACTAGAGTACATCATCTGAATTCGAATCGAACCTGTGTCTAATGAAATATGAGTTTCACAAACCCAGATATCTAGGTTCAAATCAAATTCAAACGAATGTCACCTGGGATGAACCCAGATGGTATCATCTAGGTTCCGAACCTAGATGTCTATCTAACCCAAATTTTATCGTATTTTCTATTTTATCCCTAGAATCAAATGGTTAATTAAATCAACCTAACCGAATTTGTGACTATTAGAGGTATTGTCGTCCTTTCACACATCTTTAAGAGGTACTTTAAGTATTTTTATTAACGGTAAGAGAGATTTTGGATAAAAATTAAAACCATAAATGATAAAATGAATATTTTTGCAAACTACAATGGGTTTTTTAGGATTATCCTTTCAATTAATATTATTTTAGTTAATTTTTTTTATCACATTTTCCATTTTGCCCCTAGAATTAAACGATCAACTAAATCAACCTAACAAAATTTGTGACCATCAAGTGTATTGTTGTCCTTTCACACACCTCCAATGGGTATTTTGAGTATTTTAATTAGCATCAGGGAGGATTTTAAATAAAAATAAAACGACATGTGGTAAAATAACATTTTTACAAACTACAGTGAGTTTTTTGAGATTATTCCAAAAAATAATTGAGTACATCATGAGTACAACAGACCAATTACACACACTAGAGATGTCTATGTTTAGAAATCTACCTAGAACTGTCTATATTAAATAGGGACATTAAAAAAAAACCCTTGAATGGTAAAATAATCGAAAAAAACTCTCGATTTGTTTTTATTAGGTGAATTATCCCCTATCGTTCACTTTCCATCGAAAATATTAATATTTTCTGTCCGAAATCTAAAATACCCTTATTAAGATTCCTTAAAATCTCTTTTATATTCTTCAAACTTATGTAATAATTAAAATACTCTTTAAATTATTAATTAATAATAATAATCTCGAAAAACTCATTATAGTTTTAAAAATATTCATTTTACCACTATAATTTTATTTTTGTCCAAGATCTCCCTTGATATTAAAAAATTAACAAAAAATTATGTTTTTACCTCTATGACTTCATGATCAATTTGTGACTATTAAGGTATTATTATCCTTTCACACATCTCTAGATGATGTTTTGTGTGCTTTTATTAATGTTAGAGGGAATTTTTGTTAAAAATGAAATCATAAATGGTAAAATAGACATTTTAACAAACTATAATAGATTTTTTTGGATTATCTCTAAATAAAATAATAATAATAACACAAAATTAAAAAATAATAATAATAATTGGTTTCGAAGTTGTTGGAAACCCAATTTCAGGTTGTTGGAAACCTGGGTTTTCAAGTTTCCAAGTTACCCGGTTTTAGGTTGTTAGAAACCTAGAAACCAACAACGTAGGTTTCCAAGTTACCCAATTTCAGGTTGTTGGAAACTCATCAAAAAACACAAAAAAAGGAAAAAAAAAAAAGGAAAAAGAAAATCAATTCTTAAAACAAAATCGATTACACCAAATCGAACCATCACATTCGCCATCAAACGTCACCAATTACACACCAAATCAAACACATCAATCCCAACCATCAGCAACATCAACACACAATCATTATCATCAACCATTTAAAAAAAACTATAATAAATGAAAATACAAAAAATTAAAAAATGATCAACATTAGGTCTCCAAAACTGGTCTCCTTAGCAAGGGTCTCTGGCGAAGGAGACTAGAATTGGTCTCCTTAGTGATGGAGATCAGGTCTCCATCACCAAGAAGACCTAGTTTCCATGTGTTCGATGTCAGCGATGGAAGAAGAAGAATGGGTGTTAAGTGTTGGTGATGGATGAAGAGGAAGAGGTGTTAGGTGTTAGTGATGGACGAAGAAAAAGGGGTGTTGGGTGTTGGTAGTGGATGAAGAAAAAGACGAAAGAAGAAGAAGAAGAAGATGGAAGAAGAAGATGGTGCAAGAAGAAAGAGATGATGATGGCAGCTAGGTCATGGGTATGGGTGTTTAGTGTTTGGAACCATTGTTTTTTTCATTTTTTTTCCATGTCCATTATTCATCATTGTGATGGACGATGAAGATAACATTTTTTTTTTAAATATGTTTTATTTTTTTATGTTATTTAATGTTTTTTCCATTTTAATTTATATTTATTTTTTTATTTTTTAAATTAATCTCCGCTATCAATCTTAATATGGATAGTAGAGATCTAATTAATTAAATTTTTATTTAATTATTTAGTTTTTTCATATTTTATTTAATTTTTATTAAAATAAATTAAATTACTCATCCAATTAGTATTTTACCCTTCAAGTTTAATACCAACCGATTTTTAACTAGTAGGGAGCGATTCATCTAATAAAAATAAATCAAAGGTTGTTTCCGATTGTTTTACTTTCAAGAGGGGTTTCCTTAATATCCCTATTAAATAATAGATAGCCGTTCAAAACCTACTCTTTTGACATTGCTAAATATATATTATGACAGAAGAGAGAAAACTTCCAACGCAAGTTACTACTTTTTTTCTTTTTTTGTTGGTTTCATGTAACATACTACTATTCTATGTTAATCTAAATATATGATTATTCCATGTTAGTTAAGAGGTTGGTTATCGTTAGTCTATGTCGAAAACTACAGTATTTATTAAATAAGTTTAATGAATTGGTTTTTAAAGATGAGTTCTATTAAAAAAAAAAATGTATCAAATATAAATACATATTATAATTAGATAGAAATTAAATTTAAAAATTTATCAAGATATAATCAATTTGGTGTCTCAATTATCAATCATTAGATTTACTTACTTTCACTTGTGTTGACTTAATTAACAACTACTTATATTTAATCAATGGTCCACATATAATACATTAACTTAATTAATTTCAATACACACTGAGGTGATATATATAACTTCTATAGTCGGTATCTCCTAACTTTAAAAAATTAGGATGGATTAATCAAATGTATCCACTGCATTTGAATTCATTAGGAGAAAGAATTTATTTTAAGAGAGAGAATGCAATAGATAAACTTGACTGATTTGTCCTAACTTTTTAAAGTTAGAAGACACTGACTATAGAAGTTCTTCGTATGTGTATATATATATATATATATATATAGAGAGAGAGAGAGAGAGAGAGAAAGAATACAATGATTTGATTGATCCGTTTTAATTTTAAAATTAGAAAACACTGATCATAGAAGTTCTCTGTGTGTGTGTCTATATATATAGATGTATGGATTCATGTAATAGGCATCTGGGCCTGACATTTTATAATTTAATTAGTGGCAGATTGCTTGATAGGGATTTTTTTTTTTTTTTTGGGTTCTAAAAAAAAACATGAGTTTTATAAATAATATTAGAAAACTAAATTCAGTTTTTTTATAAGCATCATCAATGTTTATGAACTATAATTCACGAATAAAAGACTAAAAAAAGTTCAGTGTTGTTTGGTTATATATTTTTAAATTGGTGGATAGTTTGAGTAAATTACAAAAGCATGTTTGAGATATAAAATAAACTTTTGTATTTAAAAGAGAATCTTAAAATTTCTTAAATATAATAAAGGTATTTGAAACAATTTATTTCTTTTAAAGGCCTCAAAATTAATGATCTTATTGGTGAAGCCTAGAGCTTCTTTAAATAAGATTAAAAATAATAATAAAATTGAAAAGAAAAACCTCTTTTAAATTGATGCCAAATAATATAAAATAATAATAATAATAAAAAGCTTATGGGATTAAAAAATCAAACACAAAATTCGTATAGAACTTAGTCTAAATATTAACCATCATTTAGATAGTCTATTAATTGTATTGGACTAAATTGGAATGGAATGAAAACTATACAATGACAATCCATTGTTTAGTGTATCTTTAAAATAGGTTGGATTAAAGCATAATTTAAATATATTTTTTTTTCAAAATCAAATTAAAATTTTTTAAACAATATCAATAAATAAAAAGAATTTAATCATAAAACTTTGAATTAATTTTATTTCAATTAAAGTATATATATAGTGTAAGTATGCAAATAAAATAATTATTCAAATTAATTTCATTTTTATAAATTAAATAACTTATTTCTTTTTACTTGAAAAGGTACCTTAATTTTAAAGTCAAAAATCTAAATAAAGGCATGCAGTAGTAGCCACTAGGAAAAAGGAGAAAAGCGAAACCCGTCTCTTCCATCCACTCTTTGGGCCATATAAATGGTGTAGTGCATTTCCCATGTCCGCTCACATCACTCAACTACTGTTTCTAGAATCTAATCGCTTTTGTCTCCAATACAGCCATACAACAAGCCAACCAAACAAGGCATGACTATGAGTGTTTCTCTTCTTCACACCTTTAAGCTTTTGTATTCTTGTTGCGACTAGGGAAAAAATAAAAAAAATAAATAAGTGCAAATTAGTTGCAAATGAGTAATACCATAGACAAGTAATTTGTCTTTTTGAAGAATTTAATAATTTAAGCTTTTCTACTATCTTAGTAAAAGAAGCTAGAAAGTAAATCAAAATTGCAATTAGGTAAATGATCAATTCATGCCTTCTACAAGTAAATATCTTTTTTCAACATTATTGAATGATCAAGTGACACATATGTTGAAATCAGGCTGAGAATTTATATGGTCCACAAATTCATTAAGATTCAACATTATCTTCTTGATTTAACTACAACAGACGACTTTAAACAATTTTGCCTCCACAAAAACAAAAAACAAAAAAAAAGACCAACAATATTGCCTTGTGTTAATCACGGTAGACGAGTTCTCACACCTTATGCTTGCATGTTTATGTTTTTCAAATGATTAGTTGACAAGTTAAACCTTCGATCTGTTAGGATTATGACAGGAATTTCTAACACTAACTTTAATTAATTAGAAAGTGGACCAAACAATGTTTGATTTGGACAAACAAAATATTGTTAGAAAATTTAGCTGAAGAGGTATCCAACGACGCAAACGGTATGCCAAGCTGAGGTTGGACACGCCTGAAGAACAGGTCAGATTTGAGCAAAAATAAGTTTTGACAGGATTTCTTATTCTACTGACATTCTAATTACTTTGGTAGCAAGAAAAGTTGTTTGTTGAAGGATTTTGGACTATTTTGTGAACAAATAAACTTATGTTATGAATAGGAAGGAGTATTGAGTATGTTATTGTAACAATTTTCTATGTAGTGATATTTTTTCTCTTGTCATCTAGACAACTGTGGTTTTTCCATGGTTTTGCTTTTTCATATAAATTCTTATCTTTTTTTTTTTTTTTTTTATTTTGTGTATTATTTTCTTTGTGGTGGATATCAGGTACACTTCCTCATGTTCTCCCATCCAATGATATTGAGGATTGTTGGGAGAACGTTACAACACCTTATACGAGTTATTCCGTACTTGCATAGTTGCATATGTTTAATTTTTTTTATGATGACGACGACGATGTGTTTTCGTTATTTGAGGAGAAACGTGATATGGGTATTGGAATGGAGAGAATCCATGGAGAAGAAAACAAAGCAAAAAGGATGCAAAAAATTGTTGTTTGCTCCTACTAAGAGAGGGACAACTTCATCAAGTCTCTTAATTTCCCTTGTCCCCAGTGCGTCACATGAGCAGGATAATAAGAAAGAGTGTGACATACTGCGTTAGACTAAGGATTCTTACAAGTGTTTTAAAGCGTAAATAGTTTCTATATTTTCTAGAGGACATCCTACACTCCATCCAATCCTGACTGAAATTCAAATTTTTTGAGAACATAGTTGAGAGGGATAGATCTCTAACTTGAAGATATAATTTTTTTTTCCTACAATTTTTTTGGTTTAGTTCAACGAACCCAATAATTTTCAAACACTATTACTTCAGAATAAGAAAAGTAGTATACAAAATATTATTATTCAGGCAAAACTTCTTATGTTGACACCCACAACTACAAAAGCCTTTGTAGTGAGAAATTTCATTACGAAGAAGAGCTTAGCTGCAGCAGAATGTATGCATGTTCAGTTGAGATCATCACTAGATCATGAGGTTTTGTATCTTGCACAAACCAAAATAGCTGTATCACTAAATTCTTTATTTTGGAAATCATAAACTAAAACAAGAGTAGCTGAAATGATAATTAGCTTGACAAATTCTTATATCTAAATCATCTATAAGATCATATTTTGTATTTGCATATCATACAAATTATTTGAGAGAACCTTATTTAGTATATCATACAAATTATTGGATATATAGTACCTAATTTACAAGAAAAGTTGTGTCACAAATTTCTTATACATTATGGACTTGTTGTTATAAGCTAATACTGGCCATATCTTTCAATTAATATTGATATCAAAAGTTTAAACCTCGACCTTCTCAACTTAAAATAAAATAAAAGAACTTGTATATCAATATATAATCACTTATTCAAAACAATAAAAGATAATAATACATACATATATATATGTGTTTAAGATACACATTAAGAATTGGAAAAAAATTGAAGCAAAAATATATTTAATTTTAGAAAACATAGAAAATCATATATTATTGTGTTAGAAGAAAACTCTATATATATATATATATATATATATACACACACACATACATACATAAACACACACACACACACACTTTGGATTCCTATTTCACATGTTAACGTGATTCTTTACCTATATAGGCAATACTTAAATTTAATTCCTAAGCTATTGGCATGGGCATCAAGTATCATGTCCTTTAGGGCATGTTTGACACATGGGAATAAGAGTGGGTTTAGAATTCAAAAATTCAAAACTTCTTAGATATCATGTTTGGAGACCACTTGAAAAACAATGGTTTAGGATTCAAAGAATCCCAAACTCCCTCATTTCCATTCTTTTGAGAATCCCCATTCCTAGTCAAAACCATGACTTTTGGTGGGAATGAAATTTCTCATTTTTATTCTTATTTTTCTTCTTTCGCAGCTCCGTCTATCTTTTTTTTTTTTCACCTTTTCTCCTTATCTCATTATACATCCATAAACCCTACAGCACTCTCTACCCTCTCTTCTTCTTTTTTTTTTTCCTTTCCTTCTTAGTTTGTTTGGGATCTGATTCTAGGAGAGAAACCAAAACCAGATGGTAATTTTGGGTTTTCCGATTCTGCGTTCGATCAAAACCTCTTATTCCGATTTTTTTTTTCATGTTTTGATGTTTTGATATTGTTGATGACATTGATGTTGTAGAAGACGATGATGTTGATGAATTGAATTGATAATATTGATAAACTGTAAGTTGACGATATTGAATTGTGGGAGATGATAATATTGATGAACTGTGGTTTTCTAAATTTTTTTTCAGATTTTTTTTATAAAATTAATTTTATATGATAAAAAATTTAAATTAATTTTATTCCAATCCAATCTCAACCTACACTAAATATGATATGATATAATTTTTAATCCAATCTCAAAATCTATCAAACATGGGATAATGATTTTCTATTATAATCCAATCCAATCCATTTCATTTCAATCTAATCTATTTCATTACATTCCAATCATGCGTGTCAAACAAAGCCTTACAAAAATTAAATAATTTGACACATGAACTATTCTTGTGTCTTTGACACACGAATTTAATTAAGGTTACATTTTTTTTTATTTTTTATAATTTATGGTCAATAATACTAAATTTTACTAAAGACTTAATGGTGACTCAATACTAAAAACTAAACCACATATTTGTTTTTTAATGGAAACTTAACAATAAATGATAAATTCTTTTTTTTTTCTTTTTGAACTTAAGTGATAAATTGTATTTGTTCAAGTCATAAATATCTAAAAACATATTTTTACTTCTATGCCCTTTTAATTATTATTTGTTTTATTTTTATTTTGATATATTAAACACAACTAAAACAAGTAATAAATTATAAAACAAAGTTACTTTATTATTATTATTATTGTTTCTTATTTTTATAAATATTTTAAAATAACAAATAGATTTTAAAAAATATATATGTTTTCTAAGTCATAAAATACAAACATCATGTCTAAAAAGATTTATTTGAAAACATGTTAAATACTTCATATTAATATGATTGTTAGAATCTAGAGGTTTTTTTTTTTTTTTTTAATGGCTACTAAATCATCTTAAATGTTAGAAGTATTTGTGTATGTACAAATCAATGTTGTGGAAATCCCTAGCTGTTAGGCGATTGGCAACTTGGCAATTAGCGATTTGGTTATCTAGGTGCCAGCTAGGCAATTTGACCGATAGTCAACAGACCATCGGTTAACATTGATCAAACATGAAAATGAAAATTAAAAAAAAAAAAAAAAAGTGAATGGTATAAAAAAGAAAACAAAAGAAAAAAACCAACAAACAACAAAAATTCTTAATACAAACTTCAAAAATCAAACACAATAAATAACAAAAAAATCCAAAAAAAAATCTAATTTTGCAAAATTACAAAAATAATCAAACAAAAAGTTAGTAAAGAGTACTGACCACTTCTGTGTCTTATAAGGAGTAATGATTGAGGATAAACAGTAATGAATAATGGGGTGCGAGGAGTGGGTGCACCGATGATGGCAAGAAAAGTGACGGTGAGGGACGGTGGCAATTTGTGGTGGCGATGATGGTGATGATGATGAATGGTTAGGGTTTGGGGTCTGGTAGAGGATTGAGGATGATGAATGACATGAGTGATTGGAGTTTGAAGGGTTACGACATGAGTGACTGGAGTTTGAAGGGTTTCAATTTTTTTAGGTATATAATATCAAAATAACGTCGTTTTGGATTATTTTTAAAAATTTTAGTTGTTTTGGATTTGGACCTTGACTTCTGAAAAAAAAAAAAATGAAGCTTTAAAAGCTTCATCTTCAACCTTCGAATAACACTCGCACCAGTCGACTAACCCCAACTAGACACCAGACCACTTGACACCATTTTCAGGTCGTTTTCCTTGCACCAGTCAGCTGTTCCTTTGAACTGGAAGAAGACAAAGACGACATTGTGTCTTGGGTTTCCAAAAAAAAAGATCCATAGCACCTAGCCATAGAGCCTAGAGTTCTCGCCTCGCCGGATGATCTCTGAGTGAGTATTCAACACTTACTCAGAGCACTCACCAAGTACTTTAACACCGATAAACACACACACACACACACACCTACGCACCTTAAAGGATTAAACTTCAAACGATGGAGCCCCGAGTTGACCCTAATTATGGGGTTCTTGCCTCGCCAACCGACCACCGAGTGAGTTCTGAGTGCCTACTCGGAGCAACTCGCCGAGTTCTTAAATATTGGTGTGCGTGCGCACCAGCACACACACACACACCCCCTTACGAGGATTAAACTTCAAACAGGTGATCCCATACGTTATGCTTGCATATTTAAATTCTCGATGTTGTAGAATATTGACAAATAATATGGTAAATCAGTTTTAGTTCAAGTCCCACGATATAAGATGAGGGGAACGGAGCACCAAGTTGACCACCGATTAAGGGGTTCTTGCCTCGCCGGCCAGTCACCGAGCAAGTACTGGGCACCTACTTGGATCAACTCGCCAGGTTCTTAAACAGCAACACACACACACTAAGTCGATTAAACTTCAAACGAGTGATCTCATACCTTCTACTCGCATATTTAAGTTTTCAATGTTATAGAATATTGACAAATTATAAAATGGCAATTAAATCAGTTTTAGTTCAAGTCCTATGATATAAGATGAAGGGAATGGAGCCCCAAGTTGACCCCCAATTAAAGGGTTCTCGCCTTGTCGGCCAGCCGCCGAGTGAGTTCTGGGCACCTACTCAGAGTAACTCATAGAGTTCTTAAACACTCATGCACATTTGCACACACACACACCCACGTAAAAGGATTAAGCTTCAAATGAGTGATCTCATACATTCTACAGCTTGCATATTTAAATTTTCAATGTTGTAGAATATTGACAAATTATAATATGGTATTATATATGAATTATGCTACTCTATTGATTTCTAAACACAAGATACCTTTCTCGAATGTATTATGGCTATCAATTTTTTGTAGTCTGAATCCAAAATAATCAATTCAAGATAATAAAGACAAAAGAAACAAATCTAACAAAAGCTATTTACATAAAATAATAGATGAAAAGAAATAAACTTTTAGTTCAAGTCTCACGATAGAAGATGAAGGGATAATTAAGTTTTCCAATCATAAAATAATAGATAAAAACAAATAAACTTTTAGTTCAAGTCTTACGATAGAAGATGAAGGGATAATTAAGTTTTCCAGTCATCCACATTAAAACACCAATGAATCTTAGTGAAGGGAATGATTGTAGTCATGAAAATGGAAATTTTTGTAGATGAAATGAGCCAACCACCTTGAAGCTGCATAGCAAACTATGGCCACTGAGACCACGGTGGTTCTCACGGTCGTTGGCATGACATTCTGTCGGGTAGCTGCAACAATCCCAGTTGAGACAACAGAAACAATCTGTAACATGACTTCAAGAGCAGTAAGAGCCTTGTATGCCGAACTGCAACTTCTGCAGCTCACTACATGAGACCTGTACCTGTATTAAAGAATAAATTCCATTTAAACAAACAAATCAAGCATGAAATCTCAGTTTATTTTATTTGTGTTACCTGTCCATGAGCTGCTCTCTTGGTGGTGTTGGTGGAAGATCAGTTCCACAGAATTTTCCTCCCCAATTGACTTGACAACCAGCATACTTGTTCAACCATCTCCTGAAACCAACCACCAAGGCATCCGATCTTGTTGGCACGAAACAAGCTTTCTGCCAATTAGCACCTCCGTATTCTATTAACTTACGCTCCTATAATGAGAAAGATATTAAACCCCAAGTATCAGTCACCAGTAACAAAATTAAATGAAAGGATTGCCAGGAACCACTAGATCTATCAACTAAACATATATACTCTAGCAAACCATTTAGCATGCAAGACCAAACTTTTAAGTTTAATACCTGAATTGATACACAGGCTTATTACACATTTACACTCTTTGTTGCGATTGAATATATTGGGAAAAATCTAAAAATCTTCGTGAATTGGTAAATAATCTTCGTTTATCCCAACTTTTCAAAATATTAGTAAAAAAACCCTCTGTTGTCAACTAAAAGTGGTCCTTGTCCAATTGTTTTGTGGTTTTGTGACCAAATGAGTAAAAGACCTTAATACCTTTTTTGGACTGTTTATCCACTTAAATAAAAAATACAAAATAAATATAAATATAAAAAATATTGAAAATGGAAAAATGACAAAAATTAAAAATATAAATAAATAATAATAACTATAGCAAATAAATATAATAAATTTAAATTTTAAAATTAATAATTAAAAACAATTAAAAATTTTTTAAAAAAAAATAGAGGTGAAGATCCCTGTTATCTCCATCATCCATCAACATAGATGGACGGCTTTTTTTTCAAAAAATTAAAAATTAAAAAAAAATGGGTGAAGACACAAAAAACTTTCATCATCTTTCATCATCTCCTAGTCCACCTGAAACCCTAAAAATAGCCTTAACCATCAGCTTTCATCATCAATCAATCTCTCAAAGCAACCTAGGTGGAACCCACTCGTCCCTACTTCATCAACTAAATCAACCCAAATTATCCATTTTTCAACATATTCAATCCATTTTTCTTTCAATGTAAAAACTCAAAACCATTATCAGCTTCATGGCTTCATCACCCACAACCAAACACCAAATCTAGGCTTGTAAATAACTAGTGTAGAGCCACCACTGATGGAGAAGGCCTTGTAAATAGCACCCACAGTTCCCTTAGTCAATGATCTAGGCTTCTGGGTCACCCAGGCCAAAAGCCATTTCAGCGGCTGAGCCTACGAATCTGGGTGAACAACTAGGCATCTAGTTTGAAGGTCTACTACTTTGACCTAGTCGACGAGCTTCAAGTTCTAACATTTGGGTTCATCTAGGATCAAAGAAGAAGAAGAAGAAGAGTAAGGGAGAGAGAGACATACACGGTGGTTGATGATGATGAAGAGAGAGGGACACAGTGGTTGATTTCCTTTTTTATTAAATTAAAATTTTAATAAATGGATTCTAGCTATCCTCCATATCAATGCATCTCATTAAGGTCAAATGATGTTTTTACCCTCAAAACTAATAGATTTATTACTTTATTGACGGATTTACTATTCCATTAAAGGTTGGACTGTTTTAGCTATTATTTTCCAAATCAGGGGTGATTTGATATTATTTTCAATTCCAATGATTAAATTAATCATAATCCTTAAATATTTGATTGATAAAACACAAGTATTTAAAATTTAGACTTGAAACTGTGAGATCAATTATGTTATGATATAATATTAATAACCATTAAACCACAAAATTTAAACTAATAAATAAGGACCCTCGACAATAGCATGTATACTCTACCAGGGTTGTTTAATGATTTCTACTTAATTTGTTTATAAGCATTCAGGATTTTTTTTTTTTTTTTCAAGCTTCATTCCCAAGTTACACAAAATTGCTAATAACATTAAAACCTGCAAACAATCCAGGTGGTATTTTTCAGTAAATTTAGAATGCAAGTATTTAAATCTTAGAAATATTTCCACCTACTATGTTAATTAAGCTTCCTAATTAGAACTGCAAACCAGGGTTATGTTACAAAGTTAATGAAGGGTAAGAGTGAAAGGAGCACAAAAATAATCAATCCATTGCATGCGTAAAATCCAATGAAAAATATAAAACTTCGGAACCAAAAAAAAAAAGGAAGAAATTAAAGCGTAGAATAACCTCGATGTGAAGTAGATACAAATCTGAATCTACAACCAGATTTAATTTGAGATGAAAAAGCCATTGTGGAATGATATTTTCAATCCAACTTCCAATGCTTTTATTGAATCCCCATATCAATCTGCTGTTACCTGGACTAACTGGAACACAATAAAAAAAGAACACTGTACTCTGTTGTGCTGGCAAAATCTGTCCACATATTTTCTGTTGATGAAAAGGAACAGAAACCGTAAGTAGTAGACATCGAAAAGAGCATCAAACACTCATTTATGAGCTTCAAAATACAAATATATAGACCTTTTTACCTTATCAGTTCCGGTTGATGAATCTGATTCATTCCCTTGAACATCGACAGGATCTGTATACATACAATAGGTACATGGTGGAATAAATTTGACATTGCCCCACTCCTGCCTTCCAACGAAACCATTTATGCCTAATTTCTTGACACTAAGTTCAAGAGGTTTGCCGCCTTCTCTATCTAGATTCACTGTTGATCATATATACTCGGCGTTAGTCATATAAGTTTCTTGGATTAACACAAAGGTTAATGTTATTTTGTCACCTACCTTTGGGAGGCTGATCAAGTTGCATTATTCCATAGTGTGCATATGGAACATGAGCAGGGTCCATAAGATTTTCAACCAAGACCTCATACCTGAAATTGATGCATTTATTGTCTTTAATTCTCAACATCATATCTACGTATGCAAGGGAATTTATAGAAATATATATCCATCTTTAATTTCAGATTCGAAAACGAGCTTAAAGGAAGATCAAATCTTTACATACCCATAAGGGAAATCTCTGTGCATGAAGAAATTAGTACATGATGGATCATCCAATTCTGGAATGAGAGGTGGTATCTTCTTCTTGATAATGTCACCGTACTTAGGATCAGTGCTTGGCCAAAACCAAACCATGTCATGTTGTACAGTGGATGGGTAAACTCCTACACATGCTTTCTTAAATGTGTGCACCTGCATATGTAGTTGATAAAAAGGTCAATGGAAATTTATATAATTATATAGTTAATCATGATAGGTTATGATCTCAAGAACTCCAGGGTCAGATGAACAAATCTAATTAAAGCCAATTATCCTGGTCAAAGCCACAAAATAAGGAAAAAAAATTGTATAATGCAATGTAGTAAGAAGGCAAATGAAGCTTTCAATCAAGAAGTATTACTGGAGGACGATCAGGAGGTGCCTGAGGGATGAATTTACAGTGACCAGAGCCATTGAAGCACCATCCATGGTACACACATTGCAGCTTCCCCCACTGATCAATCCTCCCTTCAGACAATGGAGCCAATCTATGTGGACAAGTGTCTTCAAAGACCTTCCATGCACTTTCATTTCTATCCCACCATACCACCACATCAAGTCCCAAAATCTTCTTTGCATGTGGCACCCTCTTGTCCAAATCACACGCTGGCACGACTGGATACCATTGTGAGAACCAGTCAAAATTTTCATTCGGGGTTTGAGATTCTAGCTCTGCATCAAGTGGTGAAACTTCGGATGGTGATGATGATGATAAGGAAGTGTAAACCTTGGTTGACCTTGGTGTGTTTTTGTTATTTGAGGAGAAACAAGATCTGGACATTGCACTAGCCTTAGTAAAGTTGGTTTTGTGAATTGCTGTTGGTTTGTAAAATGATGGAACACTGCACACTCCAATAGATTCCATGGAGAAGAAACCTCCGTGTTTGCTCTTATTAAGAGGGACACAGCTCAAGTCTCTTCTATTTGTCACCCAACTTGTTATCATGAGCAGAAAAGAAAGAGAGAGTTGTCCGTTGCCCGAGAATTATTATTATTATAGCTGGCTTACAGCAGCAGCATTTATGGATGGTCTGAAAACAAGACAACCTCATTTCACAAGTAGAGATTCTCACTTGATATTGTGCCAAGTTTTTAAAAATTTGAGTAACAAATGAAAAAATATATAAAATAATATTGATCTTCCATTATTTTCTATTATGATGTTATTAGATTTTCATTTTAAAAAAGATATAGGACTTGAATCCTTATCTTGGGCATGTTTGGTGCATGGGATTTGACATGGGATTGGGATTGAAAATATCTCAAACTCTCAAATCTCATGTTTGGAGCTGTTGATGGGAATGGACATTTCAATCCCAAGTTTCCCTCCAATCCCATACTCATGGGATATGTCATTCCCATCCTCCCCATGTCATTCCAAAATCCCACTCTCATGGGATTCAGTTTTTTATATTTTTTTATTTTTTCATTTCATCCTCTCCCACCCTCTCTCTCTCTCTCTCTCTCTCTCTCTCTCTCTCTCCACCGAATCACAGGTCTTCTTCTTCTTCTTTTTTCCCGAGTTGGGATGGTTTTGGGTTCGACGGTTTGTCGCCAAACCCAGAACCGGCGACGAACCCAAAACCCAATTCTGGGCTCGCGATGAACCTAGATCTGGGTTTTGGGTTCGTCACCCCAGAAACATCTGTTCTGGGTTCGGCGACGAATCTAGAACCAGATGGTTCTGGGCTCGTCGCCGAACCCAGAACCACCAGATGGTTCTAGTCGGCGACGAACCCGGGTTCGTCGCCGACCAGAACCACTGGTTCTAGGTTCGGCACCGAACCTAGAACAGATGGTTCGATCTTTTTTTCTTTTTTTTTTTGTTGTTATTGTTAATATTATGATGATTTGATGATGTTAAGATAATTTGATGATGTTAAAATGTTGTTGTTATTGTGTGAGATGATGATGTTGATAAATTGAATTGATGATATTGATTAATTGTGGTTAATTGATGTTGAATTGTGGGAGATTATGGAGTTTGATATTGAAGAAATAGAAGGTTATTTGTGTTTTTTTTTTCAGATTTTTTTTTATAAAATTAATTTTATATAATAAAAATTTTAAATTAATTTAATTTCAATCCAATCCTAATCTATACCAAACATGATATAGTATAATTTTAATCCAATCCCAAATTCTACCAAACATGAGATGATGATTTATCATTCCAATCCAATCCAATCCATTCCAATCCAATCCAATTCAATTTATTCCATTCCAATCCAATCCCGCGTGCCAAACGCAGCCTTAAGATGAAGAGATGTATTCGACTTCTTCTATCAAGGGATTGTTGTGCATATTTGTCCGTGATTTAATAAACCCAACAACTATAAAACACAACCACAACGAAATAATAATAGGACTCCATGTTGGGCAAAATTAACTTCTCGTGTCCACAAGTATAACTACAAAAACCTGTGAAAATAGGAATCCTACCGGAGATAGATGCAATGGCTATTCATACATTGAACCATCTGAATTCAAGTACTACCATAGGATAAAGATTTAATTCTTGCAGCTTTAAAAATTCAGTTGTAAAAATTGGATGTTGAAAATTCTTATTTATATGATTATTATATCTCAAGTAATGTTGACATTAAAAGTTTAAATATTCACATTCATAAAATAAAATAAAATAAAAAGAAAAAAAAAATTCATATGTCTAGACTTATGGTATATTTAAACAGTATAGTATAATAATATATATACTTATTTTTATTATCGAATTATATTTAGATTTAATTCATGCAGAAGTAAATTGGCCTCATTCAAATTTTTTATGTGGGAGTTATAACTACGGGTTTTGTTAAAAATTAACCCATTTTTGATAGTCCATTTGGGAAATAGTCTTTTTTCAAAAAATCCTTGCACGATGTCTCTTTTTGGACAAAAATGCCCTTGACCCACCCCTTTTTTGTTGGTCACTCTCTCTACCAAACATGTTTTACTCTCTATTCCCAACCTTTTGCTCACATTCTCTCTCTAAGAATCCCAACCTCCATTCGACCTCCCTGGCACACCTCCAACCACCGACATTCACTCTCTCAGTATCCAACGATTTTCTTAGACTGTCGCACCTCATCACCATCGCATCTCACCGATTGTCGACCTCCAGCCACCACCATCCGAATGGCAACAATCCAAGCACTGCAAAAAACGGCCCCTCTTCGTCCATGAGAACAACATCATCCGCCACTGCCTCCTCCCCTCTACCATTTTTATGCTTTCCTTCTCCGTCTCTGTCCCCACTAGTCTGAGCACCTTTGCCACCTTCAATATCCTTCGCGATGGACAACACACTACAAGAAAACAGGTCAACCATACCGGGCAATGCCTGGTATGGTTGACTATCCATACCGGGCAGCAAGCCCGGCGTGCTTGCCCCCAGTATGGATAATCAAATATCCATACCGGGCGGGTAACCGGTATGGATATTTAATGTCCATACCGGGTTTGGCCCGATATGGATTTTGCATCGTTCTGGGTCGACCCGTGGGTCGATCCGAGATATTCATACCGGGCCGCCCGGTATGGATACTAAAATATCCATACCGGGTCGGTGCCCGGTATGGAAAATCTTTTTATTTAAAAAAAAATATAATTTGTAATTTAATATTATAAATTTTCTATAAACACACATAAACTTTAAAATTATCTATTATTTAATATTAATACAACACTTAAATTTACATAATCTAACATTAAATTAACATACATTATAAAAAGTTATACAACAAGTACTCAATTCATAATCTAAAATACAATATATTTTATTGACCAAGAAATAAATGAATTTAATTCCCCTGCAGATTATCAAACTTCTCCAATTTTTCATAATCCAAAACAAATTCAATGGCATGTATCTTGGGGTCTTGCAGCTCAACAATGATTACATATGTTTCTCCCCTCTACAATTAAAATAAATTTTCAATTAATCAAAATTACTTACAAATTTTTATGAAGTTACACTGAGCAAATCAGTAACATCCAATTATGCAATTTATGCTTAAAAAAATAAATATAAAAATAAAAAGTGAATTGAAGAAAAACCTTTGTAAATGGTGTTTGTAATGCACCTTGCTTCGGATGTTCAGCAGGAATGAACCAATTCCTATATAAGAACATATTAAAGCTCAAAAAATTTCTTGTTATAACAAATCAATGATACAAATAAAACAAAAATAAAAAAATATATATATAGTCAACAGCCTTAGTTTACACATTTCCACGGTAAAGAAAACCCCAGTGAAGAATCCAAGTCTGCACACAATTCTTAAGCTGAAATTCGACCCTCACATCACATCCACTTGAAGATCCAGACACATTAATCTAACAACACCAATAACACATCAAAAATAAAATAAACAACCAGTAAAGTCTTCAAGAGTAACTGACAAAGACCAAAAACAACCACAAATCCTGCACGAAATCAAAGCTAATACCTCAAGTTTCATCCCCTCCACAAGCTCGAAATGGTGGACTCGAAGTACCTGCTTGTCTTTAGAGGTTGCCATTCTAACTGTTTTTCAAACACAAGGAACCAAAAAAAGGCACACTATTTCTAAGTTTCAAAGACTCATCAAGAAACAACTCTATATATAAGATTCCATCAACAACAACAACAACAAATGGAGATGAAGAAGAAGAGAAGAAGAACAAGAAGAAGAGAAGAAGAAAAAGAAGGGGATTTTGATAGTACCGACAGCGGATCGGCGACGGCAATGGTCTACGGCGACGGTAGGATAGTCGGACGGACGGCCAAGCGAGGGGGTGGGACGGCTAGGGTTTGGGGGATACTTGATGTGAGAGAAATTAGAAGAGAGAGAAAGAAATGCAAAAATGAAGGAGATGAGATCGAAAAATGGGGTGAAAATGACCCAGATTATCCATGCCGGGCGGGTCACCCGCCCGGCATGGATAATCTTTTTTTTTTAATTTTTTATGTTAACAATATACAGGCCGCGCGCCCGACCGCCCGACCTGGATACAACCATTATCCATGCCGGGCGGGCCACCCGCTCGGCCTAGATATTTCGAACAAAATTTTTAAAAATAATGCATATTTTCCAGGCCGGGCGCCCGACCCGCCCGGCCTGGTAAATATACATTATCTATACCGGGCAGGGTCACGCCCGGTATAGATATTCAACATTTTAAATTTTTTATTTTTATATTGTTATCCATACCGGTCAGTTCTTTGGCCCAGTATGGATAATTTTATTAATATCGGGCCTTTAATGCCCGGTATAGATAATCCGATATAAATATGTTGTTTTGTTGTAGTGACAAGCCATTTGGAGCCGATGTTTTCCTGATCTGTTTGTTTCTCTTGCAGGTCTTCAAAGCTGCCAAACTTGTGATCCTCTGTGTATGCTTGTTTATACTTGCTGTGATGGTTCTCCTGAATTGTATCAAGTGATTTGTGATATTTTGGTACGAATTATATGCACTGTTTGTTCAAGCATATTTTAGGTTTTTTAATATACATATATATTTTTTGTTTTTTGTTTTTAATTTAGTATAATAGAATAAGTCTTGATTATTATTATTATTATTTTTGTTTTGTTTTGGTGTTGTTTTTGTTACTAGTTGGTTTAGGAGAAGATTGGTTCAAGTTACTTGTCTCAAGAATGTGTTTAGAGGATGCATGTTTTCCTGTGTTGTTCTCTAAATTAAAGGATGCTAGTGTAGGAGATGATGGTTTTTCATCAGAGCAAGGTTTTCTTTGGAGAGTGGTTTCAGACATAGTAAATGAGAGAATGGAAGAGATTAGAGTTCCCAGAGACTTTGCATTGTGTGTATTAGGAATTTTTAGGAAATCTATTGGGCTTGTTGATTTTTTCTCTAGGGGGAAGTCTGGTCTTCCAACGGGTTGTGTTTTGGTCAATGTGCTTGGATACTCAGTAAGCATTTTGAGGGATGTTAGTGCGCGGGAGGATCCATCTGGTTGTGACAGTGAGGATGAGATGTTGGTAGACTGACACATTACGACTCTATACTGCTGCAGGTTGGTTTGAACATGGAAGAGGAGACAAAAGTGAGTTCAGAGATTCCGGTGATGAAGTCTGTTGAGGACAATACTGCTCCAATTAAGGTAAACATACATCTGCTTTCATTTTCTGCAACATCACGGATGTTTGTGCTTCCTGAGCTTTCAACGCAGCTTCAACGGATTCCCTTGCATTGACTTCTTCTTGCAACTTCAATTTGATATTTTCCAACTCAGAGACCTTTGCTTGAAGATCATCTTTAGTCAAGGCAAGTAAATTATCAAGAGCAGAGATATCTTTCTTCATCTGAGATTCTGAAGCCCTTTTGAGGTCCAATTCCTGAGTCAGTTCATCAACAAGAGCTTCTTTTGAAGAAAGCATTCTCTCCAAGTCCACAAATTGTGATCTTGAAAGTGCTAACTCTTCTTGAATTGCAGAAAGATCTACTTTAGTACTTGTAAGCTCTTCTTCAACCTTCTGATTCTCAGCAATTTTGCCATACAGGCCTTTGAGTTCTTCTTGTAAGGTAGCAATCTGACCTTCCATTTCTTTCACACTTGCATTCGCCACCTGAAGCAGCTTCTCTAACTCCAAGGCCCTCTGCGTCTCAAATTCAGCATGTGAACCACTTTGCTTGTGCAGCTCCTCAAACTTGCGTGCCTCGTCAACAGAACTTTGCAGCTCCTTCTCCAACTCTTGCATTCTCTTCCTCGAAGTTTCAAGGTCAAGGTTAAGACCATCAAATGCTTCTTTCACCTCAATCAGCTCCTTCTGCATTGCTTCTTGTGCTTGCAATGCCTCGCGCAGAGCATTGATCTCTGAACTATACTTCTCCTCAGCTTGATTGATTTGCTCTTGCAACTCCTTGTGAGTGAGTTCAAGGCCCTCATATTTCTTCCCACTTTCCTCCAGCTTTCCTTTCGCAAGTAAAATTTCGTCATTCAGTCTTGTATTTTCGGATTCAGAATGCTTCAACGCAGTAGCTACTCTTTCCAGTTCAAGCTCAACTTCTTTCACTTTCTCCTGAGCTTCAAGCAGCTCTCTGCTAGAATTGCTTGAGCTTCTTTCAATTACAGATGGCTTGTCATCTTGTTGATGAGATGCAGTCTCAGCCGAGTGAGAAACAGCCTTCACATCAATCGATTCCTTCTCTACTTTTATGAATTCTCCATCCAATGCATTTTCCTCCTCTTCTTTCTTCCCTTCCTTTTCTACAGCTGGCCAGCCTCCATTTGTTACCTATAAAACCACCATTAATAAAATCATCCATCATCAACCCTTGAACAATATGATGGAATTTTGTTTTACAAATGAAATTGTAATCGCTCCATTGCTTGTCTTTTAGATACTTATAACTTTATATTATCATATTTCAAACAGCACAGCACACTTCACATTTGTTTCGGTTGTTGGTTTCTATACTTGACAAGAATTTGCTCAACTAACATGTAATCTTGATCAGTGGTATCATGTTTGTGCTTTTTCCCAGTCTCAGAAAGCATGCAAAAGTGCTAGATGGAAGAAGATTGGGAAGTGAAGAAGAACAGATTAGGAGTTTTTTAGGCATTTGAAACTTTATAGAGACATACACACCCCGCTCCTACCTTGAGACTGCATTTTTTGTACTGCCTGTTGCAAGGAATTCTTCCATATGAAGGAAAGGAGAGAGGGATATTTACATTTGATTTTATGTCTAATGTTGATCACAGATATATATTTATGATATATTCTGATTGTTTTGAGGGAGTAGTTATTTTTCTTAATGTTAGCACCATTTTCACCAAAGATAAACTCCTTGAGACATTTTAAATGAAGTTTGAATGCAAGGAATTTATTGTAAAAGATGTTAATCAATTTTTATTTTCATATTTTTTTATTATGAGTATTCAAATATAAAGGCCTTCCTTACGTGTGTCTATTTTTGGATATTTTAACTTTTATGAGAAAGTGTTAATTTGTTATATGGCTGGATAATTAGGAAACAATTTAAAATGTTAGACGGGAAACTGCAGCTAAGGTTGCTGCTGAAAAATCACAAGCTTCACTATCGGAACAGCTTGAAAAAGGTTAACAAGAGATTGCAGCTGCCAACAAGAAGGTCATAATATACAACTACTTTTTGGATTATTCAGGTTTAATATTCAAATTCTGTTGCTATCAGTTTAATTATTTATGTCAATTCCTCTTCCTAATTTGGTTAGCTTTATGGGTTGCCTCATCTAGTGTTTATGGTGCTTATGAAGGTGGTTATGGTGCTTCACATGTGTGCACTTAATTTTCATTTTTTGTTTTAATTTCCTTTGTTTTGTAAAAATTACCTTTTTGGTGTTGCTTGTTTTTTTTTTTTTTTTTTTTTTTGTGCATTCTATCAAAGTATTGTCCAGCTGATCTAGTAATTGTGGGTTACTATTTGTGAATATGCTTTTATGGGCTCTTTTACTGTGAGGAAACTTTGGGTTACTATTATCTTGATTCTTGAGTTGTCATTTGCTGTGCAGTTAATGCAATTGTTATTGTATAAATTTAATGTTTCAATCAATGTTGATCCTATTTGTGGTGTTGCATACAGGCATGTACAAGCATATGCAGATGATGTGGACAAATCAAATTGAATGGTTTTCGTAACATTATTCTTTGTATCGTGTAGCTTAGCATCCCAAGGATTGTTTGGAGCAAGAACCTTATTGAAGATCTTGATAGCTATTCTTTGTCATGTTGTCATTTGTTATGATGGCACAGTTATAAATGTTTCTAGCAAATTCATCTTTTAGTTTGAATATACAGTGAATGTTGGAAGTAAATTTTAGAATTTCCCTACTAGTAAACTAGTTGGTGTGCTTGCTATTGTTGTCGGCGTGTTTGTGTCAATGAATGTTGCTCTTTTAAGCAATCTTATGAAGATAAATGTTTCAATAAATCATGTCTGGTGTTCCAATTGCAAGAGAGGGATGGATCACTTGATATTAAGTATAAGTCACATATTCTTGCCAACATGATTTACCCTGTTACAACACTAAATAGATCTAAATTTCACTATAAAGAAACCAATTCAAAAAATCATATGAATAGCCAAAACCTGAACGAAGACAAACACCAACACTGTAACAAACACCAACCTCAGGGTTAGGAATCCGATTTTCTTAAAAGAATGAGGTTAAGAAAATAGTTAGTTTGAATTCTAGAACTGCTTGTATCTAATTTGAATCTAAATTAGTTCCTGAATCATACTACTGTCAGGTGGAAGGATGCAATTATAATCTTGCTACTAGTTATATTATCAATTTCCTTTATCTTTCTACTCCTCCTACTACTGTTCTATAGGTAACTATTCTGTACAAAATTTTCCCATCATCAGATTCTTATTTCAATACTTTAGTAGCAATTTTACTGTCACTTCAATGTTAACCATTATTGGCAATTTAATATTGTAATACAAAATTGCAAGTTAATTAGTTATTTTCTTTAATTATATTGTATTTATAAGATAATTGACATAATTTATATGAAAAATAAATGTAAAGTTAGATTTAGTTGTACTTTCTTTTTAGGTAATATAGATAAAGGAGGAAAATATAGATTTAGTTTTTAAACGCACATCGACGAGTTCTCATAACATTTATTAATATAGATTTAGTTGTACTTTCGGTTGAGACTCGAAACTCGGGGGATAGGATTCCCAACCTACAGGTCGGGATTTAGGATGGGATTTCCAATGTGAATGTAAAATCAAGATTGACAATCTCAATCTCCAAGTTGGGATTTCTAACCTAAAGGTTGGGATTAGTGGGAATTCCCAACCTCGAAGTTGGGAATCCCAACCCTAATTGAACACCCATGGTTGAGATTCTCAACCTCTCAACCTTGATTGAACTTCCAAGTTTGGAATTCTCAACCGTCAGGTTGTGATTCTTAACCTGTAGGTTGAGAATCCCAAACTTGGATGTTCAACTAAGGTTGGGATTCCAAACCTCGAGGTTAGGAATCCCAACCTTTATTGAACACCCACGGTTGAAATTCTCAACCTCCCAATCTTGATTGAACTTCCAAGGTTGGGATTCTCAACCGTAATTGAACACCCATGGTTGAGATTCTCAACCTCTCAACTTTGATTGAACTTCCAAGTTTGGAATTCTCAACCGTCAGGTTGTGATTCTCAACCTGTAGGTTGAGAATCCCAAACTTGGATATTCAACTAAGGTTGGGATTCCAAACCTTGAGGTTGGGAATCCCAACCTTTATTGAACACCCACGGTTGAAATTCTCAACCTCCCAATCTTGATTGAACTTTCAAGGTTGAGAATCTCAACTCAACCTCCCAATCTTGATTGAACTTTCAAGGTTGGGATTCTCAACCGTTAGGTTGAGATTCTCAACCTGTAGGTTGAGAATCCCAACCTTGGATGTTCAACTAAGATTAGGATTCCCAACCTCAAGGTTGAGAATCCCAACCTTAATTGAACACCCACGGTTGAGATTCTCAACCTCTTAATCTTAATTGAACTTTCAAGATTGGGATTCTCAACCTGACGGTTGAGAATCCCAACCTTGGATGTTCAACTAAGGTTGCAATTCCCAACCTCAAGGTTGGGATTCCTAGCCTACAAGTTGGGATTAGTGGGAAATCTCAACCTTCAGGTTGGGAATCCCAACCCAATTGGGTTTCTCAACCTAAAAATTTGGATTTCCAACCTTCACGTGAACACTTCGCCTCTAAACTTCGATTGTCAGCCTCCATTACAAATATCACCCTCAAAGTACAGATTCACCAATAAAAACTACCAATCAATATAACTTTCCCATCTAACCAGTTTTATGTTTGATTAAGTAACACCATAAAGGACACTTGCACAATCCAAAAGGATGTTACTGAAGTAATTTCTAAATGCAATGACTTTGGTTTTTTTTCTTGAATTTTGTTCTTGGTTAGAGTTTTTCTTATTTATCACGTGTGTGTATTCTTGGTTGGAGTAATACACCAATGGTATATCTCAACAAAGTCGTGGATGGTTGTGTAGCCCGAATTGCTGCAAAGCTTTACTTCATTTGTCCATTAAACTCCCTTCCATTTGCATGCCTTCCCAGAAAAGTTGTCACTGGCTCACGTCGACGACGGCGCTGCGACAGCCGCAACAACGACATGGAGGAGGAAGAAATGGAGGAGCTGCACAACAAGAAGGACTACGAATAGCAGTATGAGGCAGTGGGTAGTGGTGGTGGTCGAGATAAAGACGAAGATATAAGCATGGTAAACAGCAACAGCTTCGTCTACACAAAGTCGGAGATGGTGGCGGATTACAAGATTAATGAAGAGGTGTTCTACAAGATCAGTTTGGTGGATTACCTTCCCAGAAAAGCCGTTAGTGGCTCGCGTCGACGAGGGCGTTGCGGACGATGGTGAGTATGACATGGAGGAGGAAGAAGTAAAGGAGCTAGACAACAAGAAGGACTACAAATTGCAGTATGAGGCGGTGGGTAGTGGTGGTGCCAGAGAGGTTGAGAGAGGTTGTGACTGTAGAGCTGTTAGGCAAAGATTGAAAACGAACTGCAGCTTTTAGGTCTTCATTAAGGGCAATTTTGTCCATTTATGGTCTTTTTTATATGATCAAAAACAAAAGGGGTAGTTTTGGAGAGGAGCTGTTGGTTTGGTTGCTGTGATCAATGTTAAAAATATCGATATCAACGGAAATATTGGTACTACGATTCGGCAGAAATATCGACGGAAATATCGATATTAACGAAAATTTACGTAAAATTTACAGAAAGTACAAAAATTTGGTTAAAAACATAATAATTTTTAATGAAACTTTTCGTGATATTAAAATAATCATTTCTACAACCAAAAACTATATTACATTTAAAAAAAAAAAATCATATTTTATCTAAGAAGTAACAACTAAAAGGTATAAATATAGATATAATATATAGAAGAGATATATGAAAATATAAAAAGCTTCCATTAAAACTTTTCAATTAATTTGCATCACACATCTAAATGAACAGCAAATCCCATTTTTTTTTTTTTTTTTTTTCTTTCTATAATTTAGACAAGTTTGTTTTTACTAATTTTAAATTCATTTGTAAATCATACATATAAATGAAATACATAAAATTTTCTTTTCTCTTATTCTTGAAATAATACATAATTAATATTAGTTGACATAAAAATTTCATATACATACAACTTATCTTTAAATTATATGTTAAATATAATAATTAATATATCCTTCATTATATTATTTTACAATGTACATAATGATATATATATAGTTATAAACATTAGTTTAATAAATTTGAAAGTAAAAAATTATGTGGTTTCAAGGATTTATATATAGGATAAAAGAAGTATGCAAGTCCTTAACAATAATATAATAATCATTAAAAGACTAATTATTTAAATATATCACCAACAACAATGTAACTTCTATATAAATTAAAAAATAATAATAATAATGAAATTACCTCAAGAGTAGATTTTGCATTTGGTTGTAACAAGTTGCTAAGTGTGTAGAAGCAAAATCCTCCAAATTACCTTTAACAAAAACACAATAATAATCAAATTATTAAAAAATTAATTACTCAATATAATTTCAATAAACAAGGTAACTTTTAATAAATTTAAGGGGGGAAAAAAACTTTTAAATTACGTTTTGTGTTTTGGTTGTCACTTGTAAACAAGTTCCTCAAAAATTAGCTTGTAATTTGAAGTTTTGAACAAAGAGATGACGAGAATAACACTTGAAAATGGAAATGAAAATATAATAAGGGCTCAAGAGTTTTTGTTTTTAAAATAGAATAGCAATCATGACATCTTTGACTATTAAAATAAAATAGCAATTATGAGATGCTTGAGCTTGACTACAAAATTAAATATAATAATGAGATTCCTGATGAAAATGAGATTCCTCGCGTGGGTTAAAAACTTATTTTATTTGTTTGATAAAAGCTTAACAAATTCTTATTTGAAAAGCTTAAATTTCACTTTTATTTTATGGAAATTTAATCGATATTTCCAGGATATTTCACGGATATTCTACGGATATTTCCGAAAATTTTCTCGACATTTTGTAAAATTTATACTACAAGCTCACAGAAATGATATTTTACGGAAATATCACGGATATTTCTAGGATATTTTGATAGATAGGAGATTACACCCTCTATCGATATCGGTACCCTTGATTTACGGAAATATCGACAGAAATATCGCGAAAATCACGGATATTTTAAACTATGGCTGTGATACACGATACTAGGTTGTGCTTCTGCCAATACCAGCCTCTCCATCAAATTAATCGGCCATGGCCACAGATAGGAAGGTTAGTTTTGGTAATTCACAAAACTAAAACTTTGAAGGACAGTTTTGTTCAAAAAATAATAAGATCAGTTTTGATAATTCAGAAAACTAAAAGTGCAATTCTATAATTTTAGAAAACATTTTCAAGGGCGCTTTGTGGGTAGAAAGCGCCCTTTATAATAAAATTTTTTAATTACGAAACAACCCCTCAAATTTGTTCAATTACGAAATATATGTACCTTTTAATTTTTAAAACATAATTCGACTCTGATGTTAGCTCAATCTTTTGTTAATATAAGACTAGGAATTGTGCTTGAACAATACCTTTTTTACATAATAGTAAAATATTTATTTAGATGCTCGATCACATGGCACACCAATATGATATGCTTAAAGAATTTCGCGAAACTCACCTAGATATGTTATGATATATATATATTTGAAATATTTAATTAACATCTAGTGGATTGCATATATTGCATAATATATGTAATTTTAATATAATTATAAAGTATTTATTGAATATTTTTCATTTATTAATATTGCATATATATATTATGTTGAACTGATTATATGATATAAGTATCATACAAAAGTCAATATGCACGTTAGACTAAGATATAGGTGCACGACTGCAGTACAGAGGATGCTTTTTGTGTATCTATGTCCGACTGCTCGGTTCATTTGGTAATTCACAAAACTAAAACTTTGAAGAGTAGTTTTGTTCAAAAAATAATAAGGTCATTTTTGATAATTTAGAAAACTAAAAGTATAATTCTGTAATTTTAGAAAATATTTTCAAGAGCGCTTTTTGGGTAGGAAGCGCCCTCTATAATAAAATATTTTAATTACAAAACAACCCCTCAAATTTGTTCAATTACGAAATATTTGTACCTTTTGATTTTTAAAACATACTCGTAGTGTGTCTATAGAGAAATACACTAAATTTGTAGTGATCGAGTTTAATGTTATATTTATATATATATATATATATATATATATATATATTGGTGGCATATAATGAAATTTTCAAGACCTAACTAGTTCATTCTACCATTCATTTGTCTCACTCTCTCCCTCTCGGCCATATCGAGGTTGGGAATCCAAACTTTGATTGAATATCTAAGGTTGGGATTCTCAACCTAGAGGTTGAGAATCTCAACCTCCAAGTTGAGAATCCCAACCTTAAGGTTGGAATTGGTTAAGAATCCCAACCTCGAAGGGAATCCTAACCCTAATTGAATAGCCAAGGTTGGAATTCTCAACTTTTACGTTGGGATTCTCAACCTGTAGGTTGGGAATTCCAACTTTCAAGTTGAAAATTTCAACCTGAATTTTCAATCAAAGTTCGAAATTCCGATGTCGAAAATAGGATTTCCAACCTCGGGGTTGGGATTGATGGGGAATCCCAACCCCGAGGTTGGGATTCTCAACCTTCAGGTTGGAAATCCCAATCTGAAGGTTGAGAATCCCAACCTCGATTGTTCAATCACATTTGGGATTCCCAACCTCAGGGTTAGGATTCCCAACCTATAGGTTGGGATTGATAGGGAATCCTAACCTAAAGGTTCAGAATCCCAACCGAGTTAGAATTCTCAACCTAAAAATTTGGATCCCAACCTTCATATGAAAACTTCACCTCTAAACTTCGATTGTAAGCTTTTGTTACAAATCTCACGCTTAAAGTACAGATTCACCAATAACAACTACCAACGCAATATAACTTTCACATCCTAATCATATCCACAATATCACACACAAAATACACTAACAACCACAACCCACTTTCACTACGCCAACCTTGGTCTGTAATATCATATTCACCTACCCAAAGCAACTAAAACTAGTCAAATATACTATCCACTTGTAGAGAAGACGAGCGGCAGCTGTGGCGTAGTTCTTCCACAGTCCAAAAAATCGATTCCGTTGTTGGGCGTCGAAACAGAGCAGCAAGTTCAACGTAGCTATCTGCAGTTCTTCCATGGTCCAAAAACTTCCTTCTGTTGTTGGGCGTCAAAAGATAATGGCGACTTTGATGCGAGAAGTGATAAGAGAGTGAGAAGAGAATGACATGTAGGAAGTGAGAAATGGGAAGTGAGAAGTGAGAAGTGAGAAGTGAAAAGTAAAAGCCGTAGAGTTTTCGGGCAAATTCGTGCATAATAAGAGCTGCAGAGCTTTTGCACAGGTTTGAGTGTTTTCATTAAGGGTATTTTGGTCTAGTCATGCTTTTTTTGTACCATAAAAAATAGAAAGGTTAGTTTTGGAGTCCACCTCTCCAAATAGGTTATTTTTGCAATTATTTCTTAATAAAAAGTGGATGACTTCCACCATGGAGGATAGAGGGATGCGAGTGTTTTTGGCAGTAAAAGGGATGCATGTTATAGAGGATGAACCTCCATTGTGACTCAGTTGAAAAGGAAACGTCTCCCCTATGAATATTACTTACAATGCTCTATAATACGCCTCCCCTTAACTGCACAAAACGCTCCCTCTTCTTTATCCTCAGTGCGGAAGTCTTTTTTTTTTTTTTTAGTTTATAATAACTTCTAATACTAGGTTGGATGTTTACCAGGACTTATAAATATCTCTACTAAGCGTATAGTCCAAAAATCTACTCCAAAAACTAAAGAGAACTATCTAGAAAATTGCCACTTACGTCAAGTGACTAGTGAGAAAAGTCGAACTCTGGCCTTGCAAGTAAGGACAAATTAAGCCACCTACCGCTATGGCAAATCCATTTTGCTTGAAGTCATCTCTTTTTTATTAATTCACTTTATATATTATTATTTCATTTTATATTTTTTAAGCCATTTAGTTTTATATTTTTTGTTTTGAATTTCTTAATTTTGGTTTTTATTTTCATTTCAAATAAGGGTGTTTTAGTATTTTCAAAAGTAAATTTTAATCATTCCTTATTTTGAAAGGGGTTTTATAAAACACTAACACTTCTCTATTTAGGTGTCTCAAGCTTAAACCTTAGAGGGTTATTTGTAATTTCTTCTAATTTAAAATATATTTATGTATCAATGATCGCATCAAATTTTAATAAATTTTTTAATTGTAAAAATATCAAATTAAAAAGGGAAAATGATGTACATCACACCTAAGGTTAGGTAAAATTATACTAATAAGAAAAGTTTGACCATAATTATAACAAATTACCTTGAACTTTCATAAGTGTGACACAAACAACTCTATTGTTAACTAACTGTTATAGAGTTATCATTAAATCCATATAATCAAGGGAAAAATGATCTCCACCCATTAAAAGAGCAGTTAAAAAAGTTGGAGATCCAATCTAGGATTAGATCTCCACCCATAATTAGAATCTCCATCAGAGATGATCTGGTTTCCAAGACTAGATCTGCTCTCCATACGATGGGAACCATATGGTCTCCGTAAACATGGAGAGAAAATGAGTCTCCGCCCCATCGATGTAGATTGATGTCTTTTCCGAGACATGGAGGCCATTGTCGATCTCCTCTACATCAAGGAGAAGATCAACTAATCTCTTCCTCATGGGAAGAGATGTTCTTCCTCCTACCACGGGGAGATCCATAGTAAAGATCCGACAAGTCTCCTCGTAAGTTCTTCATTGGTTTCCTTTTTATAAATTTTAAAATTAATAATATTATTGAGGGTAAATTCTAAATTACCCACAACTTTTGCAAAAAAATAATAAAAAAAAAAAAAAAAAAAAAAAAAAAAAAAAAAAAACCCCCCCCCCCCCCCAAAAAAAATAATAATAATAATAATAATCAAATAAAAAACCCGTTTTGCACCTAACAATTAGAATTTTGGTTTGAAAAATTGACTCTAAGTGCTAAATGACTTCTTTGTCCCTGATTTAAACTTAACTTAATTAAAATTAAATAAATCAAATAAAAATTTATTCATCAGATCTCCACCGTCCATCTTAAGATGGAAGGTGGAGATATGAAGATTAATTTGAAAAAAGAATTAAAAAATCAAACAAAAATTAAAAAATATAACAAATTTTTTCACCAAATCTACACCGCCCATTATAAGATGGATGATGGAGATTAATTTGAAAAAAAAAAAAATCATCTTAAAACTTTTCTTAATTTTTTTATTAAAAAAAAAAAAAAAAAAGTGGAGATCCAATCCAACTATCCATTGAATTCAATAAAGGGTGGAGATCCAATCTATCTCTAAAAATCAAGCAATCAAATATCATCTTCATCAGCAATCAAACCCGTCAACCTTTAATGAAACCCATCCAAACATGATCTTCAAATACATCCAGACCCAACATCATCAATCATCTGCAATATCATTCTTAAAAAATCTTTAGAAATCATCAAAAATCTCTAGGTTCAAAATATTCATCAAAAAATCATCTCAAAAATCATCAAATCCAAATATCTAGGTTCCAATCAAACGATCCTAAACGTCTGAGTTCAAATCGAACCCTAACTGGGTTCAATATGAACCCAAATTGAACCCAGATGTCTAGGTTTGTGGGTTCAATCCATACATATGGGTTCATGGGACCTAGATGAATGAGAATAAAAAGAAGAGAAGAAGAAGAGGGGATGAGTAGTGGTCGGCGTAGGGGGGGTGGTGGAGAGAGAGAGAGTGTGTCTTTTTATTAAAATTTTTAATCTTAATTTAATTATGGATATATATTTTTTATTTTTTATTGTTTTCTTATTTATCCATTTAATTAAATGTTGCATTTACCGTCTAACTCTTAACCCACTAATGGCAATCACTTTTTCAAAAGGAAATTCTAATGGTTGGGTGAAAAATGGATATTTTCAAAAGGTCGAGGTGTTTTTTTTTTAAGGCAAAAGTTGGGGGGGGAGAAGGGAGGTGGAGGGGTGTAATTTAGAATTTACCCTTTTATTAATTATTTAAATTATTTTTAAATATGAAAGTGTAGATGTGGCGGTTTATGATTGGTCAAATAATTGTAACAAACAAAAAGACCACACTACCCTTGAGAGGTTAAGTTTTTTGTTAAGTCAACATTGGTCAAATCCGGTCTAAGGGTATCTAAGTATGACAAGTGCTAAACTTGCATTGTGGTTGAAGTTTTAAAAAATGTCAAGGTCCTTTGTGTAATTAACCCAAATAAAATGTGTGAGGTTATTTTCAAGACTTGAATAATTTGATATTGAGCTGAGTGAAAGTCAAGCTCTAGCGTCAAATCATTTGGTTTTGGTGCCACACCTAGTTTAGTGGCCCTCAAATGAAACATTCATGTGTTTAGGGTCTGGACAATATGCACTTGGTGTGAATACACCAAAATTTATGACTTTAGATATTGTTATCTCCTGTTTTTATGAAAGTTGTTGAAATGTTGGAAGTCCTTGGTTGGAAAGTTTTCGAGTTATATTTTTTAATTTATTTTACTAGTGAAACGATGTTTTCAATTGTTTAGAAGTGTTGTGGTGTGATGTCCAAATCATCTACACCGTCTGACTCAAGCATAGTAAGTTCAAGTATCAAATTCATCACTAATTGACAATTTACATGTCAACCCGCTTATAAAGGACAAATTACACATGAGTTTCTCCGTAGGAGGGTAAGTTTTCTCCACTCAGTATGGAGTCTCTCTCTCCCTACAAATAAGGGAGTAGAGCATAATAAAGTGTTGCGATTCTGGTCATTCTATGACGTCAAAATCTAGAGATCTAGGGAGTATTGCTTGTACTTGTATTTTATTTATATATATAACAAAAATAAAATTTAAAAAAAAAAAGAAAAAGAAAAAGAGGAAGTTTTAACTTTAGTAAGAATTAAAGCCTTAATTCAGTATCCAAGTGTTATTACAGGGGAATTATTTTGTATAAGTACTGGGAAGTTTGTTAGAATTTTATTTATAATATTGAAAATAAATGTTTTATTTTATTTTATGATGGAATGTATATCTAAAAAATTGTTTTTATTTATTTTGTTATAGTGGTAAAATTTAGAAGATTGTTTGAATTTTTATCAATTTTATGGTGAAGTTGTATTGCTATATATTCAAGTTTTAAACTGCTTATTTTTTTCTATAATTTTTTTTTAATTTCATAATTATGAATATAGGTATGAAAATAGATATAGCAAAACCGGTGAAATAAATACATTAAATTTTAGGCAATTTCTTATACCTTGTACATTTAAGCTTCTCAATCGATGGGCAGAGGCGTAGCTATGTGTGGACTAGGGTAGGCTCAAGCCTACCCTAGCTCACATTGAAAAATATATATATTATAATAATAATATATATATATATATATATTAAAGAAATAGGGTAATTGCATTAACCACGAGAACCACCAAAAAGGTGGAAAGAATAAACATCTTTAGCTGCTAACTTAAGCACCAACCAGGAAAGGCAGAGAGCCAAACAGTTGAGGTGTTAAAGCTAAGAGCCCAGTTAGTTATACAATGGGCAACTTAGTTACAATGCCTATAGACAAAAGAGATTGGACCAACATTGTGGGATGAAATGAGAAATTTGATGTCCTGTATAATGTTCTGGATGTCAAGCCTTGTAGAAACTTCTCCATTGCAGAGATTGACAACCTGCAAAGCATCAGACTCCAAAGTTAAAGGGAGGCATCTATTGGAGATAGCTAGCTGCAAGCCTTTTCGAATGGCTAGAGCTTCTGCAGTGGCAACATTTGTACAGTGACTAAAAACAGATGTACCGACAAGAAGACATTGACCAAGATGATCTTGGATAACCTGACTCACTCCAATTCTATTATGGCTTCATTTGGCACGCGGAATTGGAATGAAATTGATTAGAATGGATTGGAATGGCAAATCACTGTCCCATATTTAGTGAAATTTGGGATTGGATTAAAAATGTCTCACATTGTGTTTGGTGTAGATTGAGATTAGATTGAAATAAAATTAATTTAAATACTTTATTATATACTTAAAATTAATTTTATGAAATCTGAAAAAAAAAACAAAAAATATTCTATTAATTTAATTACAAGGATTAATTTTAAATAGTAAAATATAAGTTGGGTTTGGATTAGAATAAAATTAATTTAAATATATTATTATATAACATAGCTTATATTATACATACAGTTAATAATGTTGTAAATAAAATAAATCCTATAAATCACTTTTCTGAAAAGTTATATTGATTTTTTTTAGAATTATATTATTTTAAAGTATGAGTAAATAAATATTAATTTTGGAAAGACTCTTATTATAATAACATTATTTCTAAATTATTGTTTGCATATAATAAAATTAATTTCACAAAGTTCATGGAAAGCAAATTAAATATATAATAGTATGTTACACCAATAACTGAACCATTAAGATAATATATTTAAATAGAAGCTTGCTAGAACTGATTCATAATTAAGATAGTTCAACTACAACTTAGTTTAATAGTTAAATATCACAATAATATAACAGTATTTAAGTGGACTTTAATATACAACATACAAAATAAAAAAATGATGACATATGATCAAAAAAATTTCATTGAGTACCTATAATTAGCTATAAACAAAAAGATGTCATCCATGTCCACCAAACCTTGTTAAGCAATTCCAAAAGTTAATATTTATCAAGTCATGAGATGTCCATCAATCATGAAATCCACCAGAAATGAGTTCACCAATAAACCTGATATTATCATCCTCATCGCATAATGACTTAAAAACTTCTGCTATTACTGGTTTGTCCATAAAAATTGTCATTAGGCGTATTCGATCAGAGATAGGAAGTTCCATTGCCTCTAGATCATTAAGTATTGCCTCATCTCATTTGACCTTCTTTCTTGCTAAAATGTCCATATATTGGGCAATATCTTGATTTGACTTTTCCATCATCTCCTTAAACACAACATTAAATTATTCAAGGGTTCTAACAAGCGGATCTGAGGATCTCCCTCTCTTCCTACGCGATAATCTAGGTTGAGTTTAAGCTGTACTTTGGTCAACAGACATCTCTTTAGCTGACATTAGAGAGTAGTTTTCATGTCTCTCTAACTCCTCATCAAAGTTAACTTCATCTAGATGTTCTATTGCCAATTCATCCGGTGTTTCTGCTGTTTTTCCTGTAGCACGATCCTTTCCAAAAATAATAGAAAGTCTCTCATAAAGTGAGAAAGGTTTGCCTCTTTATTATTCTGCTGACTTATGTTGCTACAAGAAAAATACAAATACATAATTTTATATTTATTAATATTGAATTTCTTAACTTATAAAATATTTGCAAATAAAACTTCATAAATAAAAGTCTCACTTGTACATAGCACTGCCAAGCCTCCTCACTATCAATCTCAACACACTTTTAGACATCATTCCATCCAAACCCGCTAGTATTCAACATGTCATAAACAATTTCATATTGCTTTTTCCAAAGCTTAAGTTTAGACAAAATATGTGGGCTAGCTTTCAAACCACAATTAAGTAAGATATTAGCTAGTTGTAATTCCATTTGTTTCAACGTACTGGGTTTGAATGAACCATAATCAGCACATCCACCATGTGTTACTATGTCTTCCAAGATAGCAAGCAAAGCCTCTTCCTCCTCTTTAGTCCATACACGTTTCACTTTTCCTCTTTTCTCATGTTCATTATGTTGTGAAGCATTTTCAATATTCATTCTACCTACACAAAACTCATATAAAAAATATATATATAGTCATCATCAAAACTCATAACAAATAAAATATGACCTTAATAAATAAAATTTCCAATAAGCACAAATGATTAAACAAGATATATGAAGTAAGAAAGTTTGCATATCATAATGACGAATATCAAAGTTAAAAACATACAATACCAAATATATATCATTACACAATCTCAAGTTCAATAATTCATTAGAATTCAATTATTTCACATTCAATTTTAAGTTGCATGATAACCGCTCCATTCAGTAAACATTTGTGAAGCTAAATTATCCCTTCATGTCGACCATTCTTGTGATGAAGCAACTTGACCAATGTGATTCAATTCGTCCTCATTGACTTCATCTATCTCATGCTCCATTGAATCCATCGTTATTTCTTATCTTATAAAATTGTGTAGAAGACAACATACAGTTATTATCTTGCACTGTGTTCTTAATAGGTAAAAGGATGGACTTCGCAATATTGTCCAACATATCTTTAGTAATCCAAAACAACGTTCAATAACATTTCTTGTTGATGCATGTTTCATGTTGAAATATTCCATATGATTAGTAGTGCACATCCATCTCTCCATTCTGATAAATGATATCATGTTCCTTTATATGGTGCAAGAAAGCCTTCGCCATTCGTATACCCACCATCCACAAGATAATAACAATCTATATATAAGATTAAAATTAAATTCAATCTCAACTAGAAATATCTTATATAATTCTATATTACATATTTTTTTTAACTTTGTCACTTTAATAATTAAATTAGTCTCACCAGTGGAAATTTTTAATCCATTTGGTCTAGATATCGCATCTCAAAGTACTTTAGAATTTGATGTTGAACCCTCCCATCCCGGCAAAACAAATATAAACATCATATTTTTTTAGCAAACTCCTAACACATTTGTTTCAATTTCATCCTTTCTTGTTCTAAATCGTGGCTTATCGACTTCAGGTACTCGAACTTTGACGTAGGTCCCATCTAATGCACCTAAACTATTCTATACATGTACACTAGATCACTAAAGTGTATAATGAAAAACTAATTGAAAATTGTTGCATAAAGATGTATTTGACATATCTTAAACCATTTCCACCTTTCATCAGTGCAATTTTCTGGTACAGGATCCAGTGATTTTAATAATAAACTATGCAATTGCAAAACTGCATGTAAAACCAAATTGAAGTATCTACTAACTGTCTCTCCAATCGTTGAAACCTATGACGAATGGTTTGATTTTTTACATGATGAGCTAGTATGTGTAAAAACATGCATACTTGTTCCTCGATAGTAACCAAACCATCTGACTTCAGTTTTCCAATGATACAAAGTAGTTCACATAATAAACCAAAAGCTCTTCTATCCATTCTTAGTTGATGCACACATTCTACGTCGTTATGACCTATAATACTATATAAGTAACTAAGATGAGTTGCGTGATTAACAAATATACGATTTTTGAGCAATCTCCTTTGGTATCGATGTGCCACCACAAATCGCATAATCACATTCACTATAGATAAGCATAGTCTTTGTTTACATAACTCAAGAATATGAAATTGTCACTTTCATCCATATCTAGTTCACAAGAAAAAAAAAGATTCAAGATTAACAATTAGAGTGGCAACAATAATAAATTAAAGATAGGAAAACAAAAAATATTTACATATTCATTGTCCTAAAATTTATTCATATGAAAGTTTAGTTGGAAGCATTGCTTTAATTTTATAGTGATATCATATTTTAGGGGTTAACTAACATTTATATTCTTTTTCTCTATTAAAATTAATGTGGAAAGTCATTCTCCAATCCTTAAAACATCTTAACAAAATAGCACACTCAACAAGGCAAGCTCTTTGATCGAGCATGAAACTGGGATTTCATGTTCAAAGATAGAGAAACCTTTTTTTTTTTCAGCCTAGAACTTCAATACACAATTTTTGGTTTGCCCCCCTCTCTTTCAATGCTTTCTATATATATATATATATATATATATATATATATATATTAGTGGCAATCCTGCAGGAGACATAAGGAATCTCATCTGCATATCTCAATTATTCCTAACATGATCCTTTTTTAGATCTTAACACATGTAATATAAATATTACATACTTATATTTCTATGTTTTCCATTACACACTAATAATAACAAAACAAAAAAGAATGTTAAAAAAAAAAAAAAAACACAAGGGTATATTTTTTTCAACCATAAACCATCACTTCCTTCTTTTATCTCCATATCATACAAACCCACAAATCATCCCAGCATTTGATCAAACAATTAACTAAAAACTAAATCATACTCTAACATTTCAATAAAAACACAGTACAAAAATCAAACAAAATACATTGAATAAAACCTAAACAATCAAGTAAAGAATTTATTTGAAAGAGAAAAACATAGAAAAAAATATAAGCAAAATACATCAATATAATACATTTTTAGTTTGAGATTTCAATCTACATGCCTCTATTTTGATTCGCAGATGAATCCATCAAAGTATAGTGAAGAGACCTTTTTTTTTTTCCCCTTGAGATCAGTAGGCGTGCAGATGAGAAAATGTTAACAGGTTTGAGTTGCAAAATGAAGAATAATGTTGCTGCTGGCAGATGAGTAATAAATGGGTAGGTAGAGAAATAATTAATGAGGAGAGAGAGATAAAAATTCATCCCATTGAATGACAAGGGGAAGGGTGAGATTCATCAATCCTATGAGATTGGGATTCAAATGAACTTGAGATTGGGATTACATTCCCAAACTAGTCACTCCAAACATGGGATTTGGGAGTTTGAGATATTTTCAATCTCAAACTCATCTTAAATCTCATGCACTAAACACTGCCTACTGGGTTTGTCAACAACTGCATCAGAATTCAATTTGAGATAGCCAACAGAAGCAAAGGATCTGTGGCGAAACCAAAAAATTTGCTTAAGGAGGACAAATGAATAAAATAACAAAAACATCGATACCCATGCTAAATATATAGTTTTTTTATTTTTTAAAACAAAGTTCGATGACATAATATAATTTAAATAAAATAATATATATATAATACTTAAGCAAAGTAAATAAAAATCACAACGAAATGATTAAAATAAATAAAAATAAAAATAACATAAACTACATAAATTTATTATTTACTAAAAATTATCAATTTAAATAAGACATAAACCATGTATATTTATTAAAAAATAATTTTAGTCTAATTTTATAGAAAAAAAAAATTGTATTTATAATGAACAACAATAAGTTTATACAATGAATTATAAACTATGTTCTAAATTTTTTTGAACTTCTAATTTTTATTGATTCTAAATAATACAAAAGTAGAAAGTAAAAATATATGTATAAAAAAAATTGAATCATGATAATAAATGGACAATATTTTTAATTCAATAACTTAAAATTTAAGATTTTAAAATTGATTGATAGGTGTATATTATGAGTTTAGGATTTTTTTTCATAGTTCGTAATAGGATATAAAAGTTTATAAAATCAAAATATATTAAGTTTGAGGGTTTATCCAATTGGCAAGTAAACTGTACTTATCTTTAAAAAAAAAAAAAAAAGAGTAAATTGTGCTAAAAAATGTAAAAATGTAAATGTGTGAAGGAGAAATTGAACAACAAATGTGTATAAAATGTTAAAAAAAAAAAAAAAAAAAAAAAGAGCAAAACGAAAGAAAAAAAGTAAATGTAAGTAAGTGTGTAAATGAGGGATTGAACGTGTATAAAATGTAAAAATGTAAATGTGTAAAAGAGAGGTTGAAAAGTAAATGTGTATAAAAAAGGAGGGATTGAAAAGTATATATGTGTAAAAAAGTGCAATGAAAATGTGTATAAAGAACAGTGAAAACTCAGTGTGTAAAAGAGTAAAAACAGTAAAAATAAAAATGAGTTTGGATTCAAACCTAGAAACCGGTTGCAGAATGTACACAGCTCCAACCATCAATGCATTTCCATCTTTTGAGAGTGTGTTAACACCAAAAAACTTAATAATTTTTTACAGAAGAATTTCAGGAATGGCACGTGCCCCAGTTGGCCCCATAATGGGTCCACCCCTAGGGGAGACCATCGTAGAGATAAAATATCAAACTTGCTGGAAGAAAGAAAAGCTAAGTTGGAAAAATCTAACTCTTGGAGATAGTTTGCTACTGATAACCAACAATCAATATGGAGACATGGATTTTGGTGGTGCATATGCTGATTGTGATTAAACCATATAAACCAAGAGGGAATATTGAATTGCGAAACCAAATAAGATCCCCAAATAGAAAAAACATATGAGATTCGATCAATAAAGGAAGGGCAGTGTCCAGAGAAGAACTCGTTTTGTAGGAGAGGACAAGAACCCCAAGCATCTTTGGCATATTTATAACCCCATAGCATATGATCCACTATTTCTAAATCTTCATTGCATAAGGGGCAGTAGCCATCAACTATGATTTTCCTGAAAAAAAGAGAAGCTCGAGTAGGGAGAATGAGTTTACATGCTCTCCAACAGAAAGATTTTATTTTTGCGGGGATAGAAAGTTTCCAAAGGGCCTTCCAAACAAAGTGAGGATTGAATGAGCTAGAAGGGAGACCAGAGGGATGATCTAATAAGGCAACCTTATAAGCACTCTTGATAGAAAATGAGCCATGTTTGTCAAAGTGCCAAAATAGCTCGTTTTAAAAGGAGGAGCTACTAAGAGGGATGCTGAGAATAAGGTCGGTGTCTTCAAGGTTGGAAATACCTCCTAACCATGGCTTCACACCATTTAGCTGACTCCGCAAAGAGGCAGGAAACTGTAGTTTTGATTGGAAGAAGCTATGGAGAAATGACTTTGAAAGTATACGGACGAGGTAGCCATTGATCATCATGAATGGATATGGAATTTTCATTCCCAACGCGCCACCAAATACCTTTTTTGAGAGCTTCTCGACCCCATAAAATACTTTTCCACACCAACGAGGGAAGTCTACATGTAGAACAAACTAAGAAAGAGGAGTTGGAGTAATAGTATGCCTTGAGAACTTAAGCTACAAGAGAGAGGGATTTGTGAGAATTCGCCACCCTTACTTCGTGAGCATAGCTCAATTAAAAGCTGCTAAGTCTCTGAAACCAAAACCACCTTCTTCTTTGGAACGACACATAGAGGTCCAGCTAGCCCAATAGATTTTCTTGGTATTCATAGAGCCACCCCACCAAAAGCCAACAATGAGACGGTGTAACTCAGAAGAAAGGCAAGAGGGAAGACGAAAACAGCTCATAGCATAGGTAGGATTTGAGCTACTGCTCTGATAAGAATTTCCCTTTCACCTTCTCAGAAGAGTTTATACTATATTTATTTCAAACTATCTCCCTTCATTTCAAGCTACAATGCTTCTCTCACTCTTTCTCTTTCTCTTTCTCTTTCTTCACCCCTAAATGATGTGATGTCCATATTGATCTACTCCAACGTTTATAGTTATAGGCCAAGTAAGTAATATATGGCAGTTTTCGATAGTTATTGGTGTTTCCTTGTGTACTTACACAAGATTTAACAGAACACTAACAAAAACAACTTAAAATAATGATAATAATAATCGTGATGAAAATGATAATTATGACATGTAATTATTTTCTTGTTTTTCATTTAATACAGTGAACTGTCACAATACTTCATCATCTTGGATATCAAAACTATATTTATTATATATATATATATATTCATTTATTAATTCTTTTAAAATCTATGTGACTACATATTTATTCTAAATCTATTGCATGTATTTTCTTGTTTACATTTATATTTCTATTCAAATATTGTATTTGTAATAATTTTATTTCATATATTGATGTAAAATTTTACTTAAATTTTTCACATTTTACTACTTCTTTTCCAATCATGATATTAGTTACATAATATATTACTTAAATTTAATATATTTGGTGTTTTTCCTAATGCACTCTTTAATTTAAAATATAATAATTATAAATTATGATTGTCAAAATATAGTTTGTCTATATCTAAAGAAAAGTTGTTGATACTATAGCATTATTGTGCTATAATTCATATTTGATATATTTAATCATTTAAATATCTTTAGTTATAACTTGGTTGATGCTTGATTTTACATTCTATATTTCTTTCATATTTTATTTAGTCTTTTTATTTTATTTTTATTTTTATTTATTTATAATATGAATTTTAAGGGGTAAGTAAGACTTGTTATATCTCTTTCAACTAGGTAAATCTATGTTTTTTTTATTTTTTTAATTTATAAAATGTTTTTAAATTATCAAAGTTCATTTAAAAATTTTATTTTAGCCCACCTTGACATAGATTTTTGCTACATCCCTGTCTCACTTGGAATTACATTATGATATAATTTAACATTGTACCAGCAACTAAAATATAACTCGAGTTTGTATCTATTTTAATATATATATATATAGAGAGAGAGAGAGAGAGAGAGAGAGAGGATAAAGGGATAATTAATCTTAGTGAAGGGCATGATTGCAGTCATGAAAATGGTATGTTTAGCCATCTCCTGAAATTAACCACCAAGACATCCGATTTTGTTGGCACAAAGCGAGCTATCTGCCAAGTTTTAAGGCCAACGTTCATAATCTTATGCTCCTATGAACGATGAGAAATCAAGGATTTAGGTAAGAGGGATGAATAATAAATATAGTTAGTTGCAACTAGAAACAACAATGTTGAAAGTTGATTTGGGAGTGCTAAATGGCGCGTTTGGAAAAGGTCTCTTATGAAAGAAGTTCTAGAACCATCACCTCAACATAAGCAGATATAAATCCAAATTTGTAATGAGTAAATTTACTCTAATATAAAACATCCATTCTGATATAATTTTTTCCATATAACTATTTTTTCAATTTAACTTATGGAGTTCCTTGAGAATATATGTTATTATCCAGATTAATTGGAATACTCTAGAAAAGTTATTGCTTTGTGTATCATGATGTATCTTCTGTTTTTATTTTGCTCTCCGTGTGTGTGTGTATATATATATATATATTGTTAGAAAAATTGAAAATAAGAACAGATAATCATATAAAATTACAATTCTAGAGACTCTTTAAATTACAAAGAATTTGCATTAGGGGAACAAAAATTAAAATAAAATAAAACAAAATATTTATGTTAGGGCCTGTAATAACTACGATGCCCTAAAGACAAATTCACTACTTATTCTCTGAGTTATTTAATGTTTGTCTCCCAAGATACAACAACATCAATCAGAAATGTCTAGTTGAACTAAACCATTTCTGAATCTCTATCACTTTGGAAACTTACTACTAGGAATAGTGTTTGAGAGAAAATAAATTGGAAAATAAAATGGATTCTCAATTTCTCTAAACGACTAGAAAGGATGCTAATTTATAGTCTCAATGTGGGCGGTTACAAAACTAATTTTAAATCAGCCATTAAACCAATAACAATTGAGCTTGAAAATTCAAACTTACAATTAACACCAACGGTTATAATTTGAATATTCAATTTTACAATTCATGACAATTAAAACTGTAATTTATTCCACAGTTAATACTTATAGTTACTATTTGAAAAATTAAATCTACAATTTAATTTCGCAATTACACTTTTTTAAATTCAGTAGCTGCATTCATAACACTTAATCCAACAATTATATTTTAAAAATTAAATCTTCAATTCAATTTTTATTCATTCATATACCCTTTTTTTCCATGAATCTATCATGATCCATCTCGATAAAGATTTCTAATACAATAAAAAATGAGTCCTTAAAATAGATATTTATCTCATTTTTTCAACAATCCCCCATTTAAATGAAATTGACAGAGGAAATAAAAGTTATAACTCAAAGAACGCTTATAACTTGGTGATAGAGTTCAACGGTCAGATTCTGCATAGGATATGTAGGTTTTAGCCTTTAAACATTCCCTTGTGAAAATATATTTTCTTTACTGACTGATAAGTAGACATAATGTTCTTGAACTATTATGCCATTTGTGCAAATTATATATCTCACATAGAAATCTTTGTTAATACAATTCAGTTCTAACTGTTATATTTGTTTTGGCCATGAACATCTCTCTGGTTCTACAAGAGTTTCTAAAAAATTAAGCCCCCACAATTCTCTTTAAAAGCGGCCATACTTTTCTCTCATATAGGTGATCTCATAATTTAGAGTAACCTGCATTACTCCCTTTGGATTCTCAACGCATAAAGATCATTAAAAGCATAGTTTATCCTAACTCCTACAAGCATCACTATTTTATCATAGGAATAGACAAGAGGATAATCTTTAATGGATAGAAGATATCCTCTATAGTGATACAATCAAGTCTTTACAGTTAAGTTGTACCATTGAACCTAGATCTTGGAATCTCCAGTCACATAGGTTAAGTTTTCTTTGCAATGACTTATTACTTCATAGGCTTTAGACTCATTCCTCTTGATCATGATTTTCCAACTAACTCTCTATTTAACATTTTGGTTAGAGGATCCACAATATTATCTTTTAATTTTACATAGTCAATAGTGATAACCCCAGTTGAGAGTAGTTGTCTCACAATATTATGTTTACAACATATCTGTTTAGACTTACCATTATATATATAGCTCTAAGTCATTCCTATAGCAAACAAGCTATCACACCGGATGCAAATTACAGGAATTAGTTTTGGCCACATTGGAATACCCTCTAGAAGATTATATAACCATTCAACCTCTTCAAATTTCACACTTATCCACATAGGCTTTGATGGATATTAATTTTTCTATCAAATTTCTTCATATCAAACCTCACAAGATTTGAAAATTTTCACATAATAATAATATACTAGAATAGTGCTCATAGTCCATGAATAATGCATCAAGTAAGTTCCTAAAATAAAGAAGTTGGTCACAATGAACACACTTAAATATCAAGTCTTTCCTAATCAGAACATTTCCTAGATATACACTTCCACACTATCACTCTTATTTCCAACAAGAAATTCAAATTTCATTGTGGATCTGATTATACATATTTGTTTTGAGGATTTCCATAACTCCTTGGCTGTCTTTTTAGATGTGTACACATTATGGAAAGCATCAGCCAAACTATTCATAATATAATTCCAAAAAAAAAAAAGAATCAGGATGGTTTCATGCATTAATGGCACCAATGGCACTAATGACTTGAATGTCTATCTCTCAATTTTTTTTTTTTTCCCTTTAGGAGCATCTTCCATTAAAAACCTTGCATGGTTTAGAGTGGTCAAACAACACCTCTTGCTGCCACCTCTTGAAATTCAAACCACTGAATTTTTCCAACTTTTTCAAATGGTTCATAAAAACTGAAACCAGTATCATTAAATTATCTAACTCTTTAACAAACAAAATTATTGTCATAGATGTACTCATAAAACCAAAAATAATGGTCTTTTAATACATTATTAATTCTATTGATTTTGTAATTACAAAGTATTAATCCAAGAATTAATATTGCAAATTCAATTCAAAATGAAACATGATCACAATTATAAAATTCAAAATAATTATGTAAATTCAATTCAAAATTAAGCATATCTACAATTACATATCATAATTGCCCTTCAAACTTAAAATTATTCATATTTATTTCATCAATAAATCTTTGAGTTGCAATTGCCACTCAACCTTGCAATTATTTCATTCAAATGCAATCAATTATAGATTTTAGTTGCAATTACAATTTGATTTTAGTATTTGAAATAAATCTAAAATCTCAAATTCAATATTTCTATGCTTGTATCAAACACAAAACAGAATTTTTGGTGTTTGATGCAAACCTGAAAACCTAAACAATAATCCAAAGGATTATTTTTAATGTGTGTACCAAACTTGAAAACAAATATTTTAGTGTTTGAAACAAACCCAAAAATCTCGAACCCAATAAAAATTGGGTCCTTAAAATGGTTATTTATCTCATTTTACCATATACATATATATACTTCTATAGTTAGTGGCTCATAATTTTAAAAAGTTAGGATGAATCAATTAAATTCATCAATTACTTTTGAATTGAATAAGAGAGAGAATTGGTTTTAAGAGAAATAATACAATGAACGAATTTGATTGGTTCATCCAAACTTTTTAAAATTATAAAACACTAACTATAAAAATTTTGTGTATATATGCATATAAAATTTAACTAATTAATCACATCAGAAGATGCATTGGCTGTCTAGATGACAAAACCTACCATGCACACATTTTCCATACAATGAAAGCAGTGCAAGGTTTGAGCACTCATTTCATGGCCTCCAAGTTGGCTACTTTCTCATGGGCCCCTTATGTGGGCCGATTTTCCATTTGATCCCTCTAGTTGGAGGATAGTCTTCCACTCATTCTGGATAGATTTTTAGGCTGCTCTAAAATGTCTAAAGTTTTAGATGATCCTGATAGATAAGTTTATACCTATATTGTATCAAAAAAAAAAAAAGCATTGCGTATGTAGGTAGCATTGTAGCTTTCATCGCTATTAACATCAACCCTTTCGAATTTTTATATATCCATAAGGAATATTCTCCCTACCGAAGACTTAGTCAAGGATGGGTCATCCAACTCAAGATGGTTTCTTCTTCATAACAATGTCTTTGTACTAGGAATCAGTATTGTTAGACCAAAACCACACCATGTAATGTTGCATACTACTTGCATAAACTCCTACACATAATATCTTGAATGTGTGAATATGCACTACAAGAAACAGGTTATCAATACCGGACTATCCATACCGAGCATTAAAGGCCCGGTATGGATAATCAAATTTTATTATTAAAAAATTAAAAAGAAACTTATCCATACCGAGCAAGACTAGCCTGGTATGGATAGTTATATACTTTTTATTTTTAAAATAATTTCTTAGCTATCCATACCGAACATTAAAGATCCGGTATGGATAATCGGATTATCTATACCGGTCAGGTCTTACCCGGTATGGATAATCGAATTATCCATACCGGGCAAGTCCTGCTTGGTATGGATAAGTTGCTTTTTAATTTTTTAATAATAAAATCGAATTATCCATATCGGGCCTGTAATGTCCGGTATGGATAATCCTATTATCTATACCGGGTAGGTCTTGCCCGATATGGATAAGTTGTTTTTTAATTTTTTAATAATAAAATCAGATTATCCATATCAAACATTAAAGGTTCGATATGGATAATCGGATTATCAATACCGGACGTGTGGGCACCCGGCATGAATAATTTGGATTTAAAAAATAATAATAATAATGGATTATCTATACCCGCCCAGTATGGATAATTTAGGCACATTATACCCGACTCTCCTTCGTCATTTTCTCTATTTTCCTTCTCTCTCTATCTCTTTATCACATCTTCTCTCTCTAAAAACCCTAGCCGCCGCCACCCACCACTGTCGCCGCTCCGGTTGCCGACCGACGTCGTCGTTGGCTACCTCCATCACCGGTCATCGCTTCGGTGAGTCATCTTTTCTTCTTCTTCTTCTCATTTTTCTTCTTCTTTACCTTTCTTCTCTTTTTCTTCTTCTTTCTTCTTTTTCTTATTCTTCTTCTTTTCTTTCTTCTTTTCTTCTTCTTCTTCTTCTTCATCTTCTTCTTCTTCCATCCATGGGACAACCGGACTGCCGTCCGACCACGGATGCAGCAGTCCGTTCGTCTTTTTTTTATTATTATTATTTTACTTAATTTCATTTTTTTTTCAGCTATGCTAAGGATTGGCATTGTCTGGATCCATCGTATTCATCGATCTAGTGCTCTTTCGTTATCTGAGAGCATTATATTCACCAATTTACTCCTATTCCATTGTTTTATCTGTCAATAAAGTATGAATGTTATTATTTTGGTATAATCATATTTTCATATTTTTTGCAATATGTGTATATATATTGTTTGTGCTTAAGTTTGCGGGGAGACAGAGTCTCTAAAGTGGTTGGATATGTTGTGAAATTATTTTATTATTTACATTGCAGGTGAACTAAATTTTTGGTAAGGTTGAAAAATAGGGGAAATTCCGTCAAATTTTTCATAAAATTGATTGACTTTATTGTTTCAACTTAATTTTTTATATATTATATAAATGTAATTATTTAAATTTGTTTATAGGAGTAAATATTTAAATTTTTGTGCAGACAGTCCATATCTTGGGGTTCCTCAAGCCAAGTTGGTGGATCGAATAGCAATCACTGCAAATTATTAGATTGGATGGATAGAGGAATAGTGGTGATGGAAGCAGAAATTGACTCAAATGACTCATATGTTAAAGTTCATCACCTCGAACTTGGTCCAAATTAGAGTATGTAATTTCAATATAATTTAATTTTAGAGTATGTAATTTAAATATTGTATATTCAATTTTAGAGTATGTAATTTATATGTTGTTAATATATTAAATAATATTTTTTTAACATTTTTGTATGTTGGTAATTTTATTATAATATTAAATTACAAATTTTTTAATTTAATTTTTTTTTAATTAAAATGTTTTCTATGCCAGGCACCTGGTATGGATAATAAATATCCATACCGGGCAACCTGTTTTGTTGTAGTGATGCATTAATATTTTATTAATAGGTCAATCAAAACTCCGGAAAAAGAATGTTGTTCCACTTGTTAAAAGAAGTAAAGCACATAAGAAGATAAAAGATTGAACAATTGCTAATCCACAAGAATAAATTAAGAAAATATTAAAATCAATATTTTGAAATTTATTCTCATTTCATCCATTTTGATCTTTGTGATCGATTAAAATTCTTAAAGTTTAATTAAAAAATATCTATTTTAGCTCTAATGTCCACAATTTATAATTTTATCATCTAATCTAAAGTTTACGTTGATGCAGAATTCAACGACTTGAGAAATTTAAATCCAGATTTTTGAACTGGTTATATGTGCATACTCAACTTAAGGGCTTGCATTCAAGGTTATAACTAGAAGAAAATGGCATATTATTGTGTTCTTTTTTTTTTTTTTTTTTTTAAATGGCATATTATTGTATTCTAGAATCCAACATGGAATGGTTAAAAAAGTTTTGAAGTATATAATAATATAATTACGATGGATTAATCTTTCACCCAATAAATTACTCTATTAGATTGTAGATATATACGTAGTTCCTAAGATATGATATCTAAAGCAGACTCCGCTCCACGTGGACTCAGCAAGCCCAGCCCATGACAGTGCTCGGTAGTTTGTAGCTATGACCACTTACTTCTAAATCAAGTAGCCTAATCTTTTAAATTGAATACTTAAATTTTAACAGGGCTCACTCTAGCATCAAGCTCATGAAAAAATCTTCTATACGACTATCTCATAACTCATATAGTAAGATAGGCTAATAAAAAAGATAAAAAATAAAAAAAAAAGAACAATAAAAAAAGTAAAGGAAAAACAAATAACATTATTTTATTGATCTGTTTTATTTTATCAGTTGTGAGATAATCACATAAAAAATTTTCTCCGAGCTCAGGTACTTAGGACAGGGTGAAATAAGGCACGGCATGTTGATAACTTAAAAAAAAATAAAAAATTATGTCTTCTTATTTATTCCAATACAATTTCATCTTACCCAATATGTGTACCAAAACAAGGTCTAACTAAATGTGTAATAGATTTTGGCAAAATCAAGGAATACCATGGATGTAGCTAGGATTTAATGTTGAGATGGGCTAGAAAATTTTTTTGCTTAATCAAACCTCTATACATGATTAAATTTTTTAAAAGTATGATGTATAGTAAATTTTAACTCTCAGTATACTTATTTCAAAATAAATAAAACAATACGAAATAAGTTTTTTACCTAACTCGCAAGATAATATGAGATGTGATAATGATATATATTATTTATAAGCAGATAAAAGTTTAACTAATTCAATATATGCAATATCGTATGTAAATTAACATGATTAATTTTACCATGTCACATTAGGATCATTGAATTAAAGATTTACGATGCATATCATATGTATATTTAGACTTTCCCCTGCAGATATTCTAGATTTTCTTGTATTTTTAGGAATGTACAAGGGAAAAAAAAATCAGAACTTCACAAGATAAAGCTTTTGAACTCTTATTCATAAATTTGTTTATTCAGAAACCTTGAGTGCAGAGTCTAATACAAAGAAAGAAAACGAAATTTCAAGCACCAACAAAATCAACACAGACAAACATATATCTCAATGAAGGGCATGATTATGATCATGATAATGAAAGTTTTTGTAGATGAAATGAGACAACCATCTCGAAGCTACGAAGCACCCTACACCCATGGAGACAACAGTAGTCTTCGCAGTGGCTGACATTGCACCCTGCTTGGTTGTAGCAACAATCCCAATTGAAACAATAGAAATGACCTGCAAAATAACCTGCAGTGCATTGAGACTCTTATATGCAGAATTGCAACTCCTGCAGTGCACCACATGTGACCAGTACCTGAAGAAATTAAAATTAAATTTTCATAAATTAACAACTTTATAAATTGTATATAACAAGACGTGCTTGAAGGGAATTTTTTTTGACAATTCAAATCTTAAATTGGAATCTAATTTGGATATCCTTTACAAACACATTAATGGTTTTGCTTACATTATGGGACACAAATTGTTTGTATTGTGTAGTATTGTTACCTGTCCATAAGCTGTTCTCTTGGTGGTGTTGGTGGAAGAGTTCCACTGAATTTTCCTCCCCAGTTGACTTGGCCACCAGTGTACTTGTTCAACCACCTTCTAAAGCCAAACACAAAAGCATCCGATGTCGTCGGCACAAAACAAGCATTCTGCCAATTAGCAGGGCCAGCGTCCATTATTTTACGCTCCTACAATAACAATATATAGAGAGTCAAATTGTTAGTGTTTAAATACTATCATTAACCATTTCCTAACAGTTTAAATATACAGTCTAGGCAATTTAGATAATACTACCTATCATCCTGAAACTGTGATGTTTAAGAATTAAATTAACAGGAAATTTTTATATGACATGACCTTGAGTCATAAGAGTAGCCACTAAATGCCAAGGACCATGTCAATAATCAGCCAACTACTTGGATGAAAAGTGATCTTTCAAATAGGAATCACCTCAACATGAAGCAGATATAAATCTGAATCCTGAACAACTAGGTCTAGTCCAATATGAAACATCCATTTCGGAACGAATTTTTCAATCGAACCTCCAAAGTAATTTGGGAAGCACCATATCAATCTGCTGTTACCCGGACTAACTGGAACACAAAAGAAAGTAAACAACACTTTTGGCTTCTCTAATTTCTGTTTGAAAAATAGCTGCGGCTGAAAAAGAACAGAAAATGAGCAAATATCAAAATTACTAGATGCTATGATGAGATAGTCATATAATCATTAATTATCTAATTAGAATACAAAAGATATGAAACATTACCGTGTTGTTATCTGTTGATGATGCAGATTCATAAACTTGAACAGCGATAGGATCTAAGTAAGCATGATATATGTAAGGTGCAATAAAATTGCCTCCACCCCACTCCGCCTTTCCAACGAAACCATTTATGTCTAATTTCTTGACACCTAATTCAATAGGTTTGCCCCCTTCTCTGTCGATCTTCACTATAGAACGAATTCAGGATCAACACTATGGATTTTTTGTGTAAAGGGAATAAAAATTGACATAGATAATGTTTATGTAGAAGTCTTTTATCTACCTTCAGGTGGTGGAGCTTGTACTATTCCGTAATGTGCATACGGAACATGAGCAGGATCAAGAAGATTCTCAATTAAGACCTCGTACCTGGAAACATATACATCAATTTGAACTTAAACAAGCTTTGGATACACAACAATTGAATGTGTAATTTCCTTGTAACTTCACAGGAAAAATCCTTTTGTAATTTTTATCTATTACTTTAAGTTCATGTATTGTTATTTTAATAACAAAGATTTTGAGTTATGAAGACATTATTACTTTCAATTTCAAGTTCAACAACAACAGGCTTGTGAAAGGCAGAACAGGAAATAAAAACAGAATCATACCCATAAGGAAAATCTCTATTTCCAAACCACTTAGTAAGTGATGGATCATCCAATTCTGGAATGTAAGGCGGTTTCTTCCTCTCCATAATGTCTTTATATTGAGGATCTTTGTTTGGCCAAAACCATACAATGTCATGCTGCACAGTACTTGGATACACTCCTACACATGCTTTCTTGAATGTGTGTACCTGCATATATAATTTCCATCAATATGTTAGACAGATACTAAATATTAGAGTGAAGTGTGTTGCAAGAAAGCGAACAAACCAAAGCCTTCATATATAAAAGAGATCTCAGGAACGGATGATGTATATAGCATATTAAGTTTTATCAGGTTCTGATCTTCAGATTATAACTTTGCAAATCTGAACAACCACATACATGATCATTACTATATATGCGTACACAAGTACATGTAAGAGTCATATGTCACATCGCCATTTAACTCTAAAGTCCAACTCTATAGTATTTGAGCCATAGATTAATAGGTTATACAGATAACAAATGCTGGACTTATATTGGATAACCGGCTAATTTATCCAAAACAATTAGCTGGAAAATATGTGTTTTGTTTTTATTATTTTAATGTTAAGCAAAAATATATATTACCGGAGGACCATCTGGAGATGACTGGGGGATTAGTTTGCAGTGACCAGAGCCATTGAAACACCACCCATGATATGCACACTGCAGTCTACCCCACTTGTCAATTCTTCCATCAGACAATGGAGCCAATCTGTGAGGACAAGCATCATCAAACACTCTCCATGAACTCTCATTCTTGTCCCACCACACCACTACATCAAGCCCCAGAACCTTCTTTCCATGAGGCACTCGCTTGTCCAAGTCACACAACGGCATGATTGGATACCATTCCGAGAACCAGTCAAACTTTTCACCATTGGTCTCAGTTTCAAGCTCTGGCTCAGGCGGTGGGGGTGTGTTTTTGGTGGATGATGGTGATGATGATGATGTGGTGAAAACTTTGAATGGTTTTGATGTGTTTTTGTGGAAGGTTGATGAAAATGACCAACTGGGTATCAGAGTTGATTGAAGATTCATTAACTTTGGTTTAGAGAAAGTGCTGTTGTGAATTGCTTTTGGGATGTAATGAAGTGAAGGGACAGAGAACGCTCTGAGAGCTTCCATGGCTTCTGCTGAAATTTGCTTGTTTGGGTGTTAATAGTATGCGGGCATCATTTCCAGTTTTAATATTATATTACGAACATAGGGTCCATAGGATACAGGACAAACATAATGACATCATTATATATAAATGGAAACTAACTACAGTGTTATTTTTTTATTTTAATGCACAACAGTACTGTTAACCTTATCACAGTTGTCTCCCACCACTTCTCCACCTAGCTATCCATGAGACAAGATAGACACATGACCTTCATTCATTTACTTGTCATGCTCCTCTTGATCTTATCCTTAAATATCCTTACGTTAATTGAAGAAATAAATTTATATTAATTTATAAAATAAAAATAAATCTTCACTCATAAATTAATTTTTATGATGAAGTTATAACTCTTTTTTAGCACTTGTAACAAGTGGCTTTATACTGTTTTGCCAATATATTGTATCAATGTTTTGCAGTGAATGGCTTTTAGCAGCGTTCAATAAAAAGCAATTCTACCTCCTCTCATTTCTCCGTCTTCCTCTCGAATCCGGTTTTGCTTGATGTTTTGTTTTGCTTGAATTAGATTGTTTCTACTTCTCCATCTATTTTCTATTTATATTTACATCAGTTAATTTTTTTTTTTTTCTTGAAAGCAAAATAATATTAATTATTGAAGCTCTCGAGTCATTATCACATTCTCTTCTAGTATGTACTTTCGTCCCCATAAGTACCCATTTGGGTATTATTATTATTTTTTTTTTCACAACACCAATGTGAGTATTATAAAAGTACATATAAAAAGTTTTCTTTCTGTTCTTATATAGTAAGAATAATTATTCAAATAAGATATATAGGGTTTGATTTTGAAAAGTTTTAAGGGAGTGTATGTAATCTAAACTTTTAATGATTTTTATAGAGTTTTAAAATTTGAGTATATTCAATACAGACTTTTAAAAACTCTATAAAAATCGTAGAATATTCAATATAAACTTTTAATGATTTTTAAAAAGTCTATTAGAGTTATTATGTATTTAATTAAGACCTTTTAAGAATTTATAAAAATTATGGAGTATTCAAAATATTAATGACTTTTATAGAATTTAAAATTTTAATGACTTTTATAGACTTTTATATTAAATTTATAATAATCAAGCTTCATAAATTCTCTTTCACTTCCTTTATAAACTTTTGTAGACTTTTGTTGTTGATTATAGAAGCAAACCTCACAATCACATTTTACATTTGAATTTTCCATAAATAAAAATATTTCACTTATTTTAAAAATACACACACACACATATATTTCACTCCCATTTTGTTATGAATTATAATGGTCAATATTTTTTTCCTATGTTCAAATTGTTAGCTTTTTAGTTTTTGAATCTTATTATACCCCTTCTTTCCCAAAAGATATCAATTTATTATTTTATAAAAGATTTCAAGTTTGAATCAAATTTGAGAAGTTAGATCTCGGCAAAATAAATTTAAGAAAATAAAAAATATTATAATTTATACTTATATAAATACAATACAAAAAAAAAAAAAAAAAAAAAATCTAGATGGATATTGATCCAAATCATCTTATTATTTTTATGATAAATAATACAATTATTATTAATGATTATATTATAAACTAATAATTTAGTATTTCTTGTGTACAAATAATAAAAATAGAACTCATAAATTTACAAATGAAAAATCTCATTGTTTTAAAATTGATAAAATTAATCAATGAAATCTTTGTTTTTTATATTAAAAAATAAGAGGAAAAATCTCTATTTCAAATAAAAAAATAAAAATATTTAATATTTGATAATTTTTTAGCTAGTGGTTTATTAAAAAAATTAAAATTTTAAATTTGATTATTTAATTATATCTATACATGTGAATTTTTTTTTCAACTTGTATTCATATTATGTACTTGTTGGGAAATTTCTAAATTTTACTTTTGATTAATTAATATTTTGGATACAGTAATCAATTTTGATATCTGTAAAATACCATAAAATTAGTCAGCTTAAATTTTGTAGAACATTAGTTTTTATAATTATTTTCCACCCGTTTATTTACATCATGTCAAAATAAAATATTGTCATTGAGATAAGAAATACAACTTACGAAGTGTATAATTTGCACGAGCTTGTTAAAAGAATATATTTTTATTTTGGAAGTAAATGAAAATATATAAAAGTCTATTAATATTTATGAATCTTCATCATCTTGGTCATCATTATTAATTAATAAAGACGACGATTTTAACTCATTTCTTAAAACTCAAGAACAACAAAAAGAGCATGCTAATGAATGAAGGACTGTTGTAGTTGTTAATATGTGAAATGATGTTAGGATTATTGATAATAATAAACATTAGAGATTTTATTTTTCATAGAAGATATAAAATGAATAACGAAACATTTAAAATATGTAATGTTTTGGTTATCAATTTATATAATTAAGGCAACTTTACTTTCATTTTATGTGCCATATTTTTTCATCATTATTGACATAATAAATATAGTTTTTATTAACTTATAAAGTGTATATTATATGATGTCGACGTTGGAATTTAGTCGACCCAGAAATTTTAGATCAAGACTACAATTCTGATAACAAGAAACAATGAAAGCGGATAAAAACAACTAAGAGTGAAAGGAGGAGAGGAAGAACAATGCAAAGAGAAAAATTTTGTACGTGGTTCAATAAGTATGTCTACGTCCACAGGTGTCACTCTGAATAATTTGGCAAAGTCACGGTATCACTAGTGAAAGTTGTTCGTAATACAAAGAATTTTACCCCTATTTATAGTGTGAGGATTTACAATTTGAGTGCGACACAAATTAGAAAGTAAATTTTTACATTAACTACATTTCCACAACAATCTTCTTTGAATCAAGAACGATTCTCGAAATTGAATTCAGGATTGTAAAGATTTGATTTGCACAAAATTAGGAGGTTTGAATCCTTCTCGGATTTGATTGCTACAAGCTTCTAGAAGATTATCTGGCACGAGCTTAGCAAGCTGACATATCATTCTCGCGAGTTGAAGATGAATCAAGGTAGCTTTGGTTTAAGACACGAATCGAAGAAAGAGGAAACAAGTTCAATACTGTGACCTGAGCACTAGGCTTCCTGGGCCTCTTACCATTGGACTCATCCATTAGATCTTAGGTTTGGTCTATTGGATCAACCCACTGGATCAATTTATTGGGCTTTTACTAGTCCATTTATGCAACCTCAAATATATCCACAACATATTATAAGTTAATGAAAGTTTAGTTTATAAAAGTATATAGAAGTCTATAAAAATCTATGAAAGTTTTTTGAAAAAAATTCATTTTGGTCCTTAATTTTTAAGAAATTGATAATTTTTTAAATATCTTTAAAATAATATACCAAACATCCTTAAATTTATAAAAAACTCATCATTTTAGTCCCTACCGTTAGTAAACCGTTGGTCAAATTAACGGTAAGAAGGTTAAAATGGTAATCTTGAATTAAATTTTCGAAAAAAAATCTCATTTTGATCCTTAATTTTTTAGAAATTAACAATTTTTAAATATCTTTAAGATAATTTACCAAACATCCCTAAATTTATAAAAAATTCATCATTTTAGTCCTGACCGTTAGTCAACCGTTGGTCAAATTGGTGATGAGAAGATTAAAATGATAATCTTGCATTAAAATTTCTCAAGATAACATGTGTGTAGTTTAGAAAATTTGAAATTTTTGAGAAGAATATTAAAGGTAAAAAATTGGAGTCATATTTGAATTTTTTGTACCACTATAGGTTGATGATATTTGAGAAGAATATTGGAGATAAAAATTGGAGCACAAAAATTGAGAGATTAAAAAATGAACAAATAAATTGGAGAAGAAAATTGGAATATTTGGATAGCAAAATTACAGTCACCAACAAGTAACAACACCCTCTTTTAAACCTACTTTTTTGTTACTGTTTTTACCATAAAAAAAAAAAAAAATTAATATTAAAACTGTTATTATTTTGGTTTTATGTGTTAAGAGCAAAAGTATATTTTTCATACCCATCAAAACCTATCAAATTCGATGCAACAAGCAATTCATTCACTTAACATGTAGCATCCAAAAAGAATTAATAAAAAATTATAAATGTATTTTAATTTTTTCAATTCTAATTTATTTTTTTATAGAATGGTATAATAATCTTTCCAAATATCTTACGTTTTAATGCATCAGGGGTAAAAAAGATACTTCCAATAAAATAGGGGTAGTTTGATCTTTTTGTGTTTTCTGTTAACGTTAACTGTTAAAAAACTAGTCAGTATGACTAAAATGATAAATTTTTAACAAATTTAGGGATGCTTGATATATTTTATTAAAGATATTTAAAAAATTGTTAATTTCTAAAAAATGATATATTGTTTACTCTTACTTTATTGGAAGTACCTTTTTACCCTTGATGCATTAAAATATAAAATATTTGGAATAACTATTATACCCTTCCATATAAAAATAAATTATAATTGAAAAGATCAAAATACCTTTATAATTTTTTATTAATTCTTTTTTGACGCTACATATTGAGTGAATGAATTGTTTGTTACATCAGATTTGATAGGTTTTGATGGGTAAGGAAAATATATTTTTGTCATTAACACATAAAACCAAAATAATAACAATTTAATATTATTTCTTTTTATGGTAAAAACGGTAACAAGAAAATGAGTTTAAAAGTGGGTGTTGTTGTTTGTTGGTGGCTGCAATTTTGCTGTCCAAATATTCCAATTTTCTTCTCCAATTTGTTTGTCTATTTTTTGATCTTCCAATTTTTGTGCTTCAATTTTTAACCTCCAATATTCTTCTCAAATATCATCAACTCATAGTGGTACAAAAAATTCAAATATGGCTCCAATTTTTTACCTTTAATATTCTTCTCAAATATCTCAAATTTTCTAGACTACACACGTGTTATCTTATGAAATTTTAATGCAAGATTACCATTTTAACTTTCTCACCGTTAATTTGACTAACGGTAAGGATTAAAATGATGAATTATTTTATAAATTTAGGGATGTTTGGTACATTATCTTAAAGATATTTTAAAAAATATCAATTTCTAAAAAATTATGGACCAAAATGAAATTTTTTCGAAATTTTAATGCAAGATTACCATTTTAACCTTCTTACTGTTAATTTGACCAACGGTTTACTAATGGTAGAAACTAAAATAATGAATTTTTTATAAATTTAGGGATGTTTGGTATATTATTTTAAAGATACTTAAAAAATTATCAATTTCTAAAAAATTAAGAACCAAAATAAATTTTTCCAAATTTTTTAGAAAAGAATTTATAAAAGTCTATGAGAGTCTTTCATAAATCTATAAAATCATTAAAAGTCTATGAAATTCTATAAAAATCATTCACTTAAAAGTATCTATAAAAGTACTTCAAATTCATAATTGAATATACCTCCCTTAGGACATCTCTAACTAATTTAATATCACATTTTAAAAAAATATTTCATTATAAAATTAAATTACTCATTATATTTTGGTTATAACATATATAATTTTAATTTATTATATCTAATAATGTTGAAAATATTTAGTAGTTATGAGATGAAATTGATATAAGAGCATCTCAAATACAAAAGTGGATTGTCTTTATAAAAACTTGTCATGTTATCATTATCAAGAGAATGTATATCATACATGACATAAATATGGATTGATAGATAATCAAGTTAAAAAGTGTTCTTCAATATAAAAATTTGTCATGTTGTCAATATCAAGATAATGTATATCATACATGAAATAAATATGGATTGATAGATAGTCAAGTTAAAAAATATTCTTTAATGCTTACATCTAAATTAAATACTTCTTTTTTCTTTTCTTTTTACATCCAATATTAGCAATATTACCAGACTCAAACCATAAACAATATTACCAGAACAGAGGTAGAACACCAAGTAAACAAAAACCTTTTACACCAAATAAACAATATTTCCAGTCAGATGCCATTTTTTTCCTTATATTTTTAGCAAATTTTTTACTCTTGTATTGAGTTATTTTTCATGAATCATATAAATGTAATATCAAATAAATATATATATATGGATGAAATTGCATACCACCTGTTTGGCAAAATTACTCATTGCTTATGAAAGTTTTTTTCACCCCCCTAGCCCTGTGCCTGTTTTCAGAACTTTGTTTGGTTGTTATTCTCTGTTTTAATCATGATTAACTTATTGTTGTTGAGGTGTGATACTAATAGACTTATGAAACTGGTTATTTATTATTGAAACTAGTGGAATAAAACAAGTTAATCATCAATGACATAAGAGAGTAGTGATTGCACTGCATGCCGTTTATTTATTATTGATTTTTGTGATAATAATTCATTTTTTAGCTAAATTGGCTGTGCAAAAGATCCTTAAAAATAAAGAGTCGTAATGACAGTGTTGATTTTTTTTTTTAACCACATTAACTTAACAATGAATGTAGACAATTGTATTGAAAAAATTTGCGTTCATGCCTATTTATCTTAGATGAACTTTTATTTTTTCACGATGATCGTTCATCGGAGATGCTCTAAATTTATATGTTCAAAAGGTGTTCAGAAGGTGGTATTAAAAAAGTTACTTAATGATAGAGATGCGCAGGTGTATCCAGTGGACCAGTGATATGGTTTTGGAAATGAAGATTCTGGTCAAAAGATTATCATTCTTTAAAATAATATTTATATAATTTTAAAAATATTTCCCAGTTTTCTTTATTATCGTGATTAAAAAAGGTTCAAGATTGTCGATTATAAAAATTAAAAGTTCAGTTTATTGTCGTTTTCTTATCATTTGGAAATGGCCTTTTTTTTTTTCAAGGTGAAATGGCTTACTTTTTCCTACAAAAGATTTTTTTTTTCCTGAAATTTTCTGCAAAAGACCTTTTTTTATTTTTTTTCCTGAAACTAGTATACAAAAGATTTTATCTTACGTATGTTTCCATTAAAAAAGTTAGTTGATGTGACTGCAATAATCTATTGTCTTAATTTTTAATAAATAAATTTTAATTAATTTCAAATTAGTAATTTCTGTTAATAATAAATAAATTAGAAACCGTCGAAAGTTGTCAAAATGAATTGCGAATTTCATTTCTTTTTTTTTGTGAAAATAAGGCAAATTTCATTTCATCCTTACATTTTTAAAAAATATTAATTTTTTATTATATTTTATAATTGATCCAATCATTCCTAAATTTCATGAATAGAATAATTTAATCTTTTTGACTAAGAGGTTGATTAATAATAAAGATGATGAATAAGGATGAAGTTGATGCAGAAGAAAATGATGAGAAATGAGAGATAAGATGATGGTTTTGAACTCAATCTTCAACTTGAAGATCTGAATTTGGTTCATATCTTTAAGTTGAAGATTTAGATTTTTATTTTAATTTTTCTTTTCATAATAATTTTTAATTTTTTATTAAATTAATCCTATTTTTTCATTCTTTTTTTGAAGATCTGAATTCTAAATCTTTAAAGGTTCAAACATGAGGTCGCTAACGTGGAGAATCCCTCAGATGATAGCATCTTAACTACGATCTTAGTTAGGCTTAACAAAGATGGGAAGCTCTATGAGAGCATATACAAATCCCCAATAAGGAATCTGGGTGAATTCTATGAACGAGTTGCAAGGAAGATTAAATGGGAAGAAACCTTCAGCCCCGAAAAGTTTGACCAAACGGATGATTCAAGCAGTCCTAACCAGTTGAAGAAAAGAAGTAATGGTGGGACGAAAGTGAAGGTCAGGATAAGAGCTCAAGGTTTCAGGTCGCTAAAAAGACCAAAAACGAGCTCAGAAGCAAGCGACCTCAGCATCAAGGTCGTCATGTTAGCTACAGCGTCTTGTCAGATACGCAAGACAGTATCTTTGCAACGGAAATGGGTAAAGAGGACTTTGGGAAACCCAACCCCATAAAAGACCCCTACTAAGTTTAGGAACATGAACAAGTTTTGTGTCTATCATGATGAGGTCGGGCACAATACTTCAAATTGTTGGAAGTTGAAAGATGCTATCAAGGACCTAATCAGAAGAGATCGTTTGGGAGAATATGTGGTGCAACCAGCATAGTAGCAGCCCCAACAGGCTCTCAAGCTAAACGTGAAACCTTAGTGCATCCACATTGTAGTTACTCTCAATAAGTCATGTCCCTAATTTGTAATTCAATTTAAGAAATCAATAAAAGATATGAATTTTCTTCAATACTTTATATTACAATTGCTTTATTGATTTCTTAAAGTCATGCCATGAAAAGCGCATACGCGACCTATTAGCTGAGGTTGCGACCCTCTGGACAGCTCGCTAGTACGCTATTTTAACTGAGGCTTCGACCTACTGGGGATAACTAGCTATAACGTTGTTAGCTGAGGCCGACCTACTGGATAGTTCGTAAAAGTCTTACCCGAAAAGTCTACTGGAAGAAACCTTCAGCCTCGAAAAGTTTGACCAAACGAATGATTCAAGCAGTTCTAACCAGTTGAAGAAAAGAAGTAATGGTGGGGCGAAAGTGAGGGTCAGGATAAGAGCTCAAGGTTTCAGGTCACTAAAAGGCTAAAAACGAGCTCAGAAGCAAGCGACCTCAATATCAAGGTCGTCATGTTAGCTACAGCGTCTTGTCAGATACGCAAGACAGTATCTTTGCAACAGAAAGGGGTAAAGAGGACTTTGGAAAACCCAACCTCATAAAAGACCCCTACTAAGTTCAGAAACAAGAACAAGTTTTATGTCTATCATGATGAGGTCGAGCACAATACTTCAGACTGTTGGAAGTTGAAAGATGCTATCGAAGACCTAATTAGACGAGGTCGTCTGGGAGAATATGTGATGCAACTAGCATAGGAGCAGCCCCAACAGGCTCTCAAGCTAGACGTGAAACCTTAGTGCATCCACATTGTAATTACTCCCAACAGGTCATATCCCTAATTTGTAATTCAATTTAAGAAATCAATAGAAGATATGAATTTTCTTTAATACTTTATATTACAATTGCTTTATTGATTTCTTAAAGTCATGTCATGAAAAGCGCTTACACGACCTGTTAGCTGAGGTTGCGACCCTTTGGACAGCTCGCTAGTACGCTATCTTAGCCGAGGCTCCGACCTACTGGAGATAGCTAGCTATAACGCTGTTAGCTGAGGCCGGCCTACTGGACAGTTCGTAAAAATGCGTCGCTATGGTAGGAGAGATTACGACCTATTGAACAGCTAGCTAGAACACTATCTTAGCTGAGGCTTCGATCTACTGAAGATAGCTAGCGCTGTTAGCTGAGGTTATGGCCCCTACGTAGTTCGACGAAATATTGCTATAGCAGGCGAGGTTCCGACCCTCTACATAGCTCGAAGCAATGTTTTTATATATTATGCTGGCTGAGTTCCTGAATCGAGCTATGATCTAGAAACCATAGCTCGTGATGGTCAAGCGACCTTTCTAAGCTCTCATAAGGTGTTTTTACCCTTGAGCAATATATTGATTAACACATTAATCACTTAGATTTTTCTATTCGCAGGAAAAATCAGGGGAATGAAACACAATCATGAAAGGCCTCAAAGAAAATATATCAAGTTCAGCAGCTTCAGTGGAGTCACCATAAGATGGGATGAAATCTTAAAATGCGCCAAAGCAGGTCGAGACACATAAGCTTTTACTAGCAAGTTCTAACTCCTAGTCCGAAAATCGCACTAGGAGCTGGGGGACTCGTGTTATAGGTATTTTTGGGGACCACATAAACGAGCTGACAAAAGCCCAAGGAAAAAGCCCAATGGCAAACCCAAGAGAAGAAGCCCAAAATCTCTAACACCCAGCCTAAGGGCTAGCTCGTAAATCGCTAAGGTCATCTTAGGCCGTTGGAGGCCCAGGTCCAGCTCGCTATCAAGTTCAATGGCCAGGTCGCAGCATCGAGGTCGCTTCACCATTCTTCAACTCGCAACCTCAACCAAGACCACTTCGGTACATATCCAGCTCGCGTAAATGAATGTCAAATCGTCGAGCTTGCGCCAGACCGAACCTCTTGAACTCAGATTTCCCTACCTCGTGCCTGCAAGATCTATGCAATCCCAAATCTCAAAAGGTAATTAATGCAATATAGCTATGACAGAGTTGTTAGTTAATACAATAAATGCTATGTCAGAGTAGTTGATTTCTTTATGTGTATATCACTCAATTATAATCCCTCTTCCTTTATAAATAGGGGGAAAATTTCATTGTAATGAGAGGACTGATCTATTAATGATATGGTCACTCTGCTAAAATATATTGAGAGTGACCCGTGGATGTAGGCACCATTGCCGAACCACGTAAAAATATCTGTGCAATCTCTTGTTCTTCCTCTCTTCTCCAAGTTCCTCTTTGTCTCTCGTTTGCTTTGTGTTTGTGTGTTGTGGCTCTTTGATTGTAGGTATTGGGCCTAGAATCTCCGGTCGACCGAGACCAAAAATCAACGTCGACAAAAAGTATTTCAAAATCATAATTGAATATACCTCCCTTAGGACATCTCTAACTAATTTAATATCACATTTTTAAAAGATATTTGATTCTAAAATTAAACCACTCATTATAATTTGGTTATAATATATATAATTTTAATTTATTATATCTAACAATGTTGAAAATATTTAGTAGTTATGAGATGAAATTGATATAATGGTATTATTTTTTCCACTATTAAGAGCATCTCAACTACAAAAGTGGATTGTCTTTATAAAAATTTATCATGTTATAAATATCAAAAGAATGTATATCATACATGATATAAATATAGATTGATAGACAGTCAAGTTAAAAAATGCTCTTCAATGCTTACATCTAAATTAAATACTTCTTTTTTCTTTTCTTTTTACATCCACTATTATCAATATTACCAGACTCAAACCATAAACAATATTACCAGAACAGAGGTAGAACACCAAGTAAACAAAAACCTTTTACACCAAATAAACAATATTTCCAGTCAGATGCCATTTTTTTCCTTATATTTTTAGCAAATTTTTTACTCTTGTATTGAGTTATTTTTCATGAATCATATAAATGTAATATCAAATAATATATATATATATATGGATGAAATTGCATACCACCTGTTTGGCAAAATTACTCATTGCTTATGAAAGTTTTTTTTCGCGCCCCCCCCCCCCCCCCCCCCCCCCCCCCCGACCCTGTGCCTGTTTTCAGAACTTTGTTTGGTTGTTATTCTCTGTTTTAATCATGATTAACTTATTGTTGTTGAGGTGTGATACTAATAGACTTATGAAACTGGTTATTTATTATTGAAACTAGTGGAATAAAACAAGTTAATCATCAATGACATAAGAGAGTAGTGATTGCACTGCATGCCGTTTATTTATTATTGATTTTTGTGATAATAATTCATTTTTTAGCTAAATTGACTGTGCGAGAGATTATCTGAAAATAGAGAGTCATATTACTAGTGTTGATTTTTTTTTAACCACATTGACTTGACAATGAATACAGACAATTATATTAAAAAAGTTTGTTTTGAGTTCATACCTATTTACCTTAGATGGACTTTTATTTTGTCACAATCATATTTAATTGGAGATGCTCTAAATTTATACGTTCAAAGGGTGGTTTTAAAAGAGTTATTTAATGATAGAGATGCGCTGGTGTATCCAGTGGACCAGTGATATGGTTTTGGAAATGAAGATTCTGGTCAAAAGATTATCATTCTTTAAAATAATAATTATATACTTTTAAAAATATTTCCCAGTTTTCTTTATTATCGTGATTAAAAAAGGTTCAAGACTGTCGATTATAAAAATTAAAAGTTCAGTTTGTTGTCGCTTTCTTATCATTTGGAAATGGCCTTTTTTTTTCTGTTTTTTTAAGGTGAAATGGCTTATTTTTCTCTACAAAAGATTTCTTTTTTTTCCTGAAATAGTCTACAAAAGTTTTTTTTTTTTTTTTTTCCTGAAACTAGTCTACAGAAGATTTTATCTCACGTATGTTTCCATTAAAAGAGTTTGTTGATGATGTGACTGCAATAATCTATTAGTCTTAATTTTTAATAAATAAATTTTAATTAATTTCAAATTAGTAATTTCTGTTAATAATAAATAAATTAGAAACCCTCGAAAGTTGTCAAAATGAATTGCGAATTTCATTTCTTTTTTTTTTTGTGAAAATAAGGCAAATTTCATTTCATCCTTACATTTTTAAAAAATATTAATTTTTTATTATATTTTATAATTGGTCCATAAAATTTCATAAATAGAATAACTTAATCTTTTTGACGAAGAGGTTGATTAATGATAAAGATGATGAATAAGGATGAAGTTGATGCAGAAGAAAATGATGAAAATGAGAGAGAAGATAATGGTTTTGAACCCAATCTTCAACTTGAATATCTGAATTTGATCCATATCTTTAAGTTGAAGATTTAGATTTTTATTTTAATTTTCTTTTCATAATAATTTTTAATTTCTTATTAAATTTTTTCATTTTTTTTTTTTTTTTTGAAGATCTGAATTCTAAATCTTCAAGGGTTCTAGATCTTAAATTAGATTTCTTTTCAATTTTCATTTTTTCAACAATTTTTAAAATTTTAATGCTATTTTTTTATTTTTTTTCATATTTTAGTACTATTTATTTTTATAGCTTATTTTTATACTTTAATATTATTTTGTATTTTTAAATTTTTTATTTTTATTTTTTAAAATTATTTTAATCAAAGATAAATTCGATATTTTAATTTCTTACTAACTTTCTCGTTAAAAAATTGAGGATACGAAAGAATAATAAGTAAAGATTTTTCTAAAGTATGATGGTTTTTAGCAATTTTCCCTTTACAATCTTCATATTGGTGGCCCCGCCATTGCGTTAAGTTGGGCCCTCTACACTCACAAGTAAGGTTGGCAAAATGGACAGGGTCTTCAGACCCGAACCTTATCCATAATAATACGGTTCGGGTACAGACCCGAACCGCTTTTTAAAAGACCCTTAAAAGAACCGGATCTTAAAAACCCGCCTAATTACGGGTAGGATATGGTTCTGATTGCGGGTCTCTATCAGACCCGCAAAATACCCATTGTTTGTATACCTCATCCTTACCCGGTTCCCTTTTGAAAAACCCTAACTTCTCTCAACTCTCTCGACTCTCTCTCCCTCTCTCTCAAATCTCCATCGCCGCCGTTGCTCCGCTCGACTACGCCTCTCTCTCTCCATCGCCGCCGTGTTATCGTCGACCACCAGAGCTTGTTGTTTTCCATCTGGGTTTTGTCCTTTCGCATCTTCTATGATATATTATCAGGTTATTTGTGTGTTATTATCGATTAGGCATGGAGATGACGGCTGGACATGGAGATCACAGCTGTGGTTGATGAAGAGCAGGGCATGAGGCGCTTGAAGAAACAGAGCATCAGGTTCAACGGTGATCGGGCTCGAGGATGCGGCGGCTGCTGGTCTGGTCAGCAAGTGGACGGCGGCCATGGAAAAAGGGAAGATAATGAGAGAGAGAGAGGGGTGTGAAGGAGAAGGAAGGAACGAGAAGGAGCGACGGCGACGATTTTGTTGTGTGGGTTTTGAACAGGCAGAGAAGGAAAGAGACGTGAAGGGTTGACGGCAACGACGTGGAGGGGTTGAACGGCTACGATGACGACGGCGGAGGCGTTGAATGGCCGGTATCTTCTCTCTTTCTCTGTCTCTCTGTCTGTTCTCACCTCAACCATCCATCCATGCCCCATCTCCAAGTCAGCTCTCTTTACTTGTTTAATGAAATTTAATTTTTTATATATATATATAATTGCCTAGGAAAAAATAAAGATCACTAATTTGCTTATATGTTTTGAATAATTTTGTATTGTTGTGTTGGTATAAGTGAATTGCTTTCTGGGTTGATTTTAGAATTGATGATTTTGTACACTTATATGGTGTTTGTGGTGGTGGAATTTGGCTTGGAAAGGGCCTAAACCTTTTGAGAAAATTGGTAGTGAGGAGCGTGGTAGCAGAAGTGGAAATGGGGAAAGGTAGAAGTGTTTTCGGATACTGTGACTAAGTTTAGTGAAACTGGATTAATTGGTTTGTCAATTTAATGGTGTTTGTTGTCCAGTTTCATGAATCGGGTATGTTTAAAATGTTAAATAATGATGATCTTTTTGTAGAAACAGTCAAAGATGTTGCCTTTATGTGTAAAGTGAGATATTGTTTATTGGTTGTTGTCATTGAAGAAAGTTTGTATTATGTATGGGTTTGAATATAGGTTCGTTGTATCGTCTGCTTGTTGTTCTAGCCTTGCTACTAGTAACTTAGTAGTGGTTTGGTTCTGATTAATGAATTGCTTGGATGTTCAGATGGGTAATGATTGGCAAATTTTGTGTTTGGCTAATTAGTTAATGAAGTAAACTAGTTTTAGAGTCAAGCAGCAAAGCATAAACAGACATATTGTTTATATATATTCGTTATAATGAAATTTTGATTCTTTTAATGAAATTGTTATAATGAAGCGCATGGGAATGTCGGTATATTATTCAAGTGTAATCGGAAAAACGGTTTTTGATTCATGCGTAATTGGATGTGTGTGTAAGTGTGTAAGTCAAGTTGCAGTTTGTTTTTACTTATTTTATGGAAGATCCTTGAAGTAAAGATAGTTTTAAATATCAGATTGCGCTGACTTGCAATTGTTTATTAAAGTTGCTACATGATTCAATGCAATTTGGTTTGCTTGTGGTTATTGTGGGACACCAATAGTGTTCAAAATTTGTTTTATGTGATCGTAGTTGTAGCGGATATTTCTGTTTGTGGATGTTCTGGGACACACAATAGCTAATGTTTAGGACACTTATTATGGAAGACTTACAAGACAACTTTTATACCTTGAAACGTTTGATAGTCTTGGATCTATAAATAACTTTTTAGAGTATTTTGGTTTTAGTTTTCTACCATGTTCTTCATGTAATTTCATTTATGTTATACTAGATATTGACTATATATACATGCATGAAACCTAAAACTAGTCATTCCTGTATCTATTGTAGCTTCTGAGTCCGCTTTTAGTATTGGAGGTAAATTTTTGAGTCCACATAGTAGGAGATTGCATCCGGACACATTAGAAGCATTAATGTGTGCACAAAATTAGATATGGGTTCCACTTCGAGGTATGAAAGTAGTAATAAATTTGATTATATTATGTATATTATTTGTAATTTATAATTTAATCTTTAATTTTTCACTTGATTTGTTTTATTAGGTGGCGTTCCGGAAGAAGAAATATGTCATAAACAAGATGAAGAAGAGCCATCAACATCTTGATTTTATTTCTTATATTTGTATTTATAATTTTTTTTTGTTACTTTTGGGATGTAAATTATGGATAAATTTTAACTTTTAATGTTATTTTTTGCTTAATTTTGAGTGTGGCATTTTTTTTTTCAAAATTGGTAAGAATGATTGTGGAATGAATTATGTAATGTGAAATTAGTTTAGTTTAATTTGTTTTAGAAGAAAAAATTGATATATTTTTTTTAAAACAAATCAAGTTAAAATTTTTGATCCATTGAATTTGTTGGTTTATAGGGAATTTATGAAAAATTTTGGAAATTTTTTTTTTGAAAAAAAACTCGGGTCGACCCGAATAAATTTGGATTGACCCGAATTCAATCGGGTCAATCCGGTCACATTAGGACCCGATCCGGTCAACCCCTGGATCTGACCCGATCAATGCGGGTCTGACGCGGGTCTGAACAGACCCGCAAAAAGTGCGGGTAGGATTTGGGCCAGACCCTCAAATTTATTTGAGGGTATGGGTAGGGTCTGGACCCTCAAATAAAAATGAGGGTCCAATGCGGGTCTGGGCCTGGTGCGGGTCCAGACCCGCATTTTGCCAACCTTACTCACAAGTCTCCATAATCAAGCCCAGCCCACCGAACAATAGGGTTTGGACTTTGGATTTTAGAACACTAAAAGGTTTCGCTGTGGTCGACCGCCATGCAGCCCATCAGTGATCTCCATTGTCCTAACAGGGTCCGTTGCTACAACCAACCATGGAGTGGTTTCCAACTTCTGCTAGGATCCAATTGCTGCCCACGGCCGTACTCTGCTTTGCTGCTTCCAGGCGGTTGTCTCACTTCATCTACAAACAAAACTTTCATTTCTATCGATACAAATCTATAACCATTCTCTTTTTTTTTTTTTGAACTAAATTTTAACCATTCTCTTATATAGTGAAAGTGGTGGAAATTTAAGTCATGAACTAGATATGGTTGTTTCCTTTGTTATAAACTTAAGTAATTATAGAATAATGAATAAATTCATCATCAATTTATCAAATAGTGAAATATCGTTTGTTGTTTATCTACAAGATTTTATTCATTTGCAATTCTGAGTTTCACAATTTTGTTTTTCATCTATAAACCATATATCTTTATTCTTTACCTATTTATAAGAATTTAAAGCTTATCAAATGGTTAAACACTTATAGCATTCAAACTCATCCTTCATGAGCAATATGATATGTCATAGTAATCCAAGACAACAATGAGAGATGGATTTTTTTATTCCATAATCATAAATCGAAGAATCAATATTGATCCTTTCAATTTTCATTATATTACCGTTTTATTGTCATTATCACATTCAACAAACATAAGCGACTACTCAACAAATTAATCAAAGTGGGAAAGCAACAAGCCAACCACCTCCATCTCTCTCTCAATCTCTTGCCTTCAAAATGAAAATCATTACTTACTGCTTTTTTTTTTTTAGTTTACATTTCATGCCAATTAAATTCCTCAAATCATATCCATTTCAAGGTTCTTTCTTGTACTTATGTATTTGAATAGGTTGCAATAAGCAATGATAAATAAATAGTATTATACATATGTAGAATTCAAGATATTTTATCATAAATATTTCCAAAAATAAAATAATCAATTTTATTTTAAACAAAATTTTTTTAATTTGAACCAAAATGGCTCATACGACCTTCTATCCTCAATAATAATTATTAAAAGAAATTAAAGTTCGATTAGTCTCTAAACTTTTTATCTCAATTCCACTTAATTCAAAATAAAATTTTTGAACTCTCAAAATTCTATGACTTAATAGATTATAAATTAAGCCATTTATCTATTAATTCACCTAAAGATACAAATCTTTTTCATAGCATTGAATTACTCCACCATAGCATGCGCATTTTTTCAATTAAATAATCAATATTGCAATTTATTTTTATTAAAAAAAGTTATTTAATCAATTTAGATTAGATGAATTATTGGAAGCAAAATTTGAAAAGCAAATTTAAATTTAAACATAAACAAATAAATAAAAATTGTCTCGCTCTATTGACGCTGACGTGGCACCACCACTTTCTCACAACAGTGAACTGTCGCCAACTCACTACTACTTTTCTTGTAATGAACTCAATCTCCGACACTTCTATTTTTTTTTAATTATTATAATTATTAGATTATATTTATTTTTTTGGAAGTAAACTTGAAGTCCAAATTTTCTAAGACAATCAAGCTCATCAGATCGACTTCCTCGTATCATGTAAGCAAAAGAACCCTATCCCTATTTTCTCTGTTCCAAGATTTGCCTTCATTTTCTTGCATTTTCTTAGTCGCCAACCCAAACACCACCTTGAGAGGATTCTTTTCTAATGTCTTTCTGATTTGATTAGTTTTTTTAATTGGGTTTTGGACGAAGAACAAAACCCACCAAGGAATTGAAGTGAGGTGGCTCTGAAGTGAAGCATTCAGCTTCAGTTTTCTCTCTCATTTTCTTTTATTTTCTCGGCTACCAAACACTAATTTTTGGATTTTCTTTCAAGATCTGATTGAATCAGGAAGGTGGGTGTTCAACTTTGAGCAAGACCCATGTGGGCATCCATCCATGTAAGCAAGCTCTGAGCCTAGTCTGTTCTGTACAATTCGGTTTAAATTTTCTTGCATTTTCTGTGTTTGTCACCAAACACCAACTTTGTTTAGAATTTGTGAAGATCTGATTAGTTTAAAAAGCTTGGTTCTTTATTTTGAGCGAAACCCATGAAGGAATCATCAAATGCAAGTGCAGAGCCAATAGGGCAAAATTTGATAAAGCTGATAAGCAATTTATGTTTCTCAGTTTTTGTGTTCTCAGTACTTGTATTTACAGTCATTGCCATCACATATCAGCCACCAGATCCATGGCTTGAATCTGCTCCAGCTTTGACTAGACTCTTCACCCAAACTGAAAATGCAACCTTCAAAGATGACAATTCTATGATCAAAACCGGTGAAGATTTGCAGTCTTCACCTTTTGCACCTTCTGTGCCACCTGTTAGTTCAATCACTGAGGAGAAAATTGAGAAAGCTGAGGAGAAAATTGAAAAAGCTGAGGAGAAAATTGAGAAAGGTGAGGAGAAGATTGAGAATTCGACTGTTGTGAAACGGCCTGATTGTGATGAATTGAAGGTGGTGAATTGTTCCGACCCAAGGGTTTTGATTGCGGTTGAAAGGTTCAATTTGAAGTTGTTTAAGTCAATTGTGTTTTTGGAGTATCAAACTCCTGTTAATGGGTCAAAACCAAATGAGTGTGATGTTGCCTGGAGGTTTAGGAACAAGAAGGAGAAGTCTTGGAGGAAGTATAGGGATTTCAGGAGGTTTAGGTTTGGTTACAGGGAGAATTGTACCTACAAAATTGTGCGCGCGGGTGGTTGGCATTCTGGTGTTAATGCCAAAAGGTTGATTAGGAGTAGAGTTAATGCTACAAAAAGTGTTCCGAATGCCAAAGTTGCACCACCTGTTCGTGACGAGGAGATCAATGACACACTCCCCAGCTTGGGATCGGAGACGAATTTTAGGAAAGGGAAGTACTTGTATTACTCGCGTGGAGGGGATTATTGTAAGGGAATGAATCAGTACATGTGGAGTTTCTTGTGTGGTTTAGGGGAGGCCATGTATTTGAATAGGACATTTGTTATGGACTTAAGTGTATGCCTGGCTGCAACTTATAACCCAAGCAATAAGGATGAGGAGGGGAAGGATTTCCGGTACTATTTTGACTTTGAACATCTTAAGGAGGTGGCATCTGTTGTCGATGAAGGTGAGTTTTTGAGGGATTGGAAGAAATGGGATCGCAGTCATAAGAGGAAAGTGCCAGTTAAGAAAGTTGTGACCCATAAGATGACACCAATGCAACTTAGAAAAGACAAGAGCACGATCATGTGGAGGCAATTTGATGCTCCAGAGCCGGAGAATTATTGGTATAGGGTGTGTGAAGGGCAAGCTGCAAAGTACATTCAACGGCCATGGCACGCACTCTGGAAGTCTAAGAGATTGATGAATATAGTGTCAGAGATCAGTGGGCGAATGGATTGGGATTTTGATGCGGTTCATGTGGTTCGTGGAGAGAAAGCACAAAACAAGGAACTCTGGCCCCATTTGGATTCTGATACATCACCTGATGTGATTCTTACAAAGCTTCAGGGAATGATTCAGCCTTGGAGAAATCTGTATATTGCAACGAATGAACCATTTTATAATTACTTTGATAAACTGAGGTCTCAATACAAGGTTCACTTGCTTGATGATTACAAGGAACTCTGGAGTAATACAAGTGAGTGGTACAACGAAACAACACTTTTGAACAATGGACGGCCAGTGGAGTTTGATGGGTACATGAGAGTCGCTGTGGATACTGAGGTCTTTTACAGAGCCAAGACACGTGTGGAAACATTCTATAATTTGACTAAAGACTGCAAGGATGGAATTAATACCTGCTGACCAGGTTGGGATAGCTCTTGTTTGCCGTTATCGGTAATCGATTCACAGTCTTGTTACGTTTTTGAGTATCTTGATTCAGTCTCAGAATGAAAGTTATGAGTTTATTTTCGGCTTCTTATTTTGCTCGCTTGTTCTTTCATTCTATTGGTGATTGGCAATTCCTGTTGATCATGAAAACCCTGTATCTTATAATATAGATTCAACATATATTGTTTTTTCATTTTGTTATGATTAACATTTTTTTCTTTAAGTGATTGAACAGTGCGTTTCTAATCTTTCTGCTATTTTCATGTGGTTATATTAATATATGAATGTGATGATAGTATTAGAAATTAACAATCCGCTAGAGAGTAGCTAAATGTTTACTCTCTGTTTCGTGATGGTCAGACTAAGGTTGTGACCAAACACTGTGCTTCATTTGTATTCCCCCTGGACCCTTGTTGCTCCCTGAAGAATGTCAGGGCTTCAAGACCTTCCATGAGTCAGCCTTCAAGTGAAGTGCTCTTCTTACGTCAATGAAGTATGTTACCTTGTTGCATTTATCGGTGTGCACGCTCTTACATTTGTTTTTAATTATGTATTATTGGAGCAAGAGGCAGGTAGCATTTGTGTCCACCTTGATCACTTAAATTAGTCATGGAAAATGCAGGACCTGCATTGTGCATTTTTGCATCTTTAGAAAAACTGCATGCTGTTCCTCAAATTTGTGAATTGTTGAGATGTAGAGTTCAATAATTGTTCGAATGTGCGTAAATTGAAATTGCTGCCACATGTATATATTGAATCATGATTCATTAGTTTCGTGTTACCATATTCTTATTGCTATGTAAGTGCAGCGCAAGTACATGCTGAAGCACATACCTCAGGTGCCTAGTTTCTGTGTAATAACATCTGTTGTAGGTGACTCCAAGTTGTTGTGCCTGTGTGGCACAATACACCTGCGCCCAACAATGAGTGCACGGGTTTGAGTACCATCCGTAGAAATACGGATAATTACTGCTTGGCCCCTTCTCTATGTGAAGACGAATTACATTTAAATTTATTCAAAGTGGTAAGAGTAGTTTCATCTTTAGAATAAGGGCCTCTTTTAAAATATTGTGTTCTGGGCCACACTATAATGTTAATCATAACGGTCCCGATAATTATAATATGTTAAAAAAAAAAAAAAAACAAAAAACCAAAATCCGTTTTAGGAAATATAGATGTAGCTTGTTCACAAACCTTCTCTTTTAGATACTCTAATTGAGAATTATGCTCTTTTGGGCTCACATATGTATTCAAAGTCTTTATTGAGACTTATGTTCCATGACAGAATATATTACCTTTGGGGAAACCATAGGAAGCAAGCTGCTGCATATCTGCTTCTCTGTCTTCTTCTACATTCTAGCTCTCAAACCACTTGATCATTTACAAGTGTATGTGCACTCATGTAGAAACATAACGATTGTTTGTGGTTAAAAACAAATTTTCTTTGTTTTAGAGGTTATTTATGAAATTCTCCTAGCCTGGAAATCTAGCTGAGTGACCACTTAGTTGAAGACACACTTGTAAATAGTGTGATGTTTAAAAACCTAAGCTTGGAATAGAGATGTTTCAAACTCTCTTCTCTTCCTCCTCCTCCACTCTCTCTTCTCTCCATGACTCACTTTCTCACCTTCTCCTCTTCTTCTTCTCAAACCCTCAAACTCCTGATAAAAAAACCCACTCTCTCCCTTCCCAAAAAAATGCCATTTTTCACTCTGACCTCTAAGATGCCGATTTGGACGACTACTTGGCCTTCAAAGACAACGCCTTTGAGAACCCCTACATTCGAAACACCTTCTTCGACGAAAACCCAAATACCACTAAGCCACTACCCAACCAAAAAAAGAATTAAAAGACACCCAAAAAAAAAAAAAACCCCCACCCTCGAACGATGTCTCGTCGAAGAACTTGGTCCTGGAAAAATGGAGGCTAGTCCAAGAAGAAGGAGAAAGAGAAAAGAAAGATCACTCAAGAGATCGAGTTTGGTAGCAATGTTGAGAAGAGAAGACTCAGGTACAAGCCACTGAAGAGCATCGATTTACAGAAGCATTTGGAGTACAAGAAAGCCAAATTGGCTGAGTTGAATCCAATTAAACTCGACAATCCAACTAGCTTTCTATAGATAACGTTGAAGTCGAAGAATTGAATGAGAGTAGTGAGTTTTATTTTTGTCAAATATTGTTTTGATATTTATGTACTTGTCATTCTCTTCCTGTTTATCAAGGAATAAAGTTGTTCTCTACATGGTTAGACACTAGCTTTTGCAAATTTCTTGAACAGAACACTGCAAAACTAAAACCAAATGAAATTCCTCATTGTAAAATTGATATTTATTGATAATTAAACGACATGCTTTTGAGGGAAATGGTGTAAATATATTTGTTAAAAAGAAAATAGAAAGGTTTAATTGTTTTTTTAGAATATATTTTTAAATTAATAGAAAGGGCATATTTGGTAGAGTGGCATGTGCTTTAAAAAAACAGAATTTAAAAAAAAATAAATAAATAATGGGGTGCACAAACAAGGGGGGTGCACATACAATTTTTGAGGGGTGGTAATATCACCACTCGAAATCCAGGCTCTACACGGCCTGATTTGCCCATTTGACACTGCTAGCTTGCAGCTTGGAAGTAGTTACTATGTACAAACATGACCTAGCAAATGCAAAGAAATTGCAGCATGTCAATAATTAATCTCTTTATTTATTTATTCATTTATTTTTTCACAAATTGACCTGATCTTTTAACTTTTAAGTGAGAAAGAGGAACAGCTCCTGGAAAATAATCTAAAACGTTTCTTGTCCTTCACTCAAAACGAGTAATGACTTCTACACCTTACATATTTAACTACAAATTCTTGAATTAAACTTATTTTTGAGTAATTTCTTACACACATACACATTATACCTATCAGTTCAACTATATATGTAAATGCACACACATATATAAAACTATAAATGTGTATACGCTCACACCACCAAACATAATCTAGCCTGAAATATATAAAGGAATACCCCCACCAATAACAAAAAAAAACAAAAACAAAACAACAAACAGACAAACAAAAAAACTTTGACGGGCCAAAAACAAAAAATGTAATTACAAAAACACAAAAGCAAAATCAAAGAAAACAAAAAGTGAAAGAAATTCAATTAAATTGGTTGTGCAACTCAATAAAAATATCGGTCATAAATTTCACACATACCATAGTGACAATGGGTTATTAAGTTAAAGAGCCTCATTGTACACTTTAGGTACTCCTTAAATCTAAAGTATACATGAATTTTCAATTTTCTAACATAATAATAAACTAAATTTAAATATACTTCGACACAATTCACAAATTAAAAACTCAAAGCAAACAATGGGATTTTTTTAAGTGTAGTTTGATTTTTCACTAATACACAACGAATATTTTTCATATTTAAACGGATTCAGGGGACATCCGAGATCTGATGCCATGTACTCCAACGAGTTTGTATTTGGACGTCGACATCGGGGCGAAATTGCCATGACCGTGCAGCTTAATAGTCCACACTACGTAATTTAGACGAGAAGGGTAGACTGCAGGTAGTGCCCCCCTGTGTTGTGTTATTTCCTCTCAGACTTTCCATACTCAGGTTCTTATCAAACGAGACCAAACCGTGTTTAACACAAATTAAATCAAATCTCTCTCTCTCTATATATAAACATAAGGAAGTAACAAAAAGAGCAAGTAAAAAAGGAAGAAAAGATCCTTACAATTTTTAGCATTATTCACCCCCTTTAGATTTGGAATTCGTTTTCTCATTATTATTAACAGTTCAATCCTCAAATCAAGGTAACACATATATACTCTTTCTCTATCTTTTTATCTTTTTACTATTATTATTATTATTATTATTTTGTGTTTGTAGAGGAAATTATAATGGAGAGCTTGAAATGGTAATTTAATAAATGAATGAATGGTGATGCTTTGTGAAATGGGCGTGCTAGTTTTTGCTTGAGAAATGGTTTTTGACTGATGGACTCCTCGTAGATCCATACTTCTCATACACACACACATACATATGGTTTTTTTTTTTTTTTTTTTTCAAATACATATGAAATTTTTTTTTTTTTTTTCATTCAAATATAAACTAGAATGGAGGTTAGGACTTAAAGTAGACCACATTCTACTTAAGGATATGTCAAATATATTTCTTGTGTTATAAGAATTAGATATTTGTGAAGTAAATATTTAGACCATAGATGTAATATTTGACATCAATAAATTTTGACAGACTCTAATATATTGATTTCAAATTTAAAAAAATTACTAAAAATATGGTTAAATTGTACAAACTTTTCTTGAGTGTATGTCTTTTTTAATTAATATATCTTTTATGGTGCAATAGCTCAAACATGAAATATTATTAAATTGAATGAATTTCAATTTGTATTAGATGATAGACTTTAATTCATAGATAACTTTTCTTGTGTTTTAGATATATTAACAATTGATTGTTAAATATATGATAGCCTTTAAATTTTAAGGGTAAAATGATTATTTACCATTCAAATTTAAAAAAAAAAAAGAAATTTCTCAAAACTTTTTTCCAAATGCAAATAGACATAAAAGTAATTATGAAAAACCCTAGATAATTCAGGCTAATCATAAAATTACCCTAAAACCTACAAAAATAATTGGGTTAAAAAAAATAAAAATAAAACCTACAAAAATAAATAAAAACAAGAACTCCACTACACCTCTAATAATTTGTGTAATTTACTCTAAAATATTTGTATTAATAAGTTACTTCAATATTTGTATTAATATGTAATTAATTATATCAGAGCTCCAATATTTTATGGATTATGAAAAAAAAAATGAAATACGTGATAAATATTATCCTAGACTAATTTCAGACCATCTGTTGGACAGCCATGTTAGTGTTGACTGACTGACGAAGTCAATAATTCTTCTAAGGAACATACGCTCTAATTCTGCCGCAAAAATAAAATATGCTAAAAAAAAAAATCAGAATCCTCTTCTCCTACATCTTCGAACAAGTAATGTTTTTGTTTTTTTCGTATAATTTGAAAAGATAGGCACGTACCTGCACAAGTAATGTCACTGTTTGGTGATTCGTCCTCTTCGACGACAGCCGCCTCTTCTACTCCTGCGATGGATCGCAGCGAAGATGGCCTCGTTGTCTGATCCTCCTCCTCCGCCGCCAGCCACCTCAGCCAGGTGGCCGCGTCGATTATGGCGTTGGCCGCTGCGAATGGACGAGGGGATGATGGCCTCCTTTGCGAACGCGTCTCATCATATATATATATATATATATATATATAGACAACTCACGTGTCGCTCACGTGTCGCATAATTATATATATATATATATATATATATGCATGTATTTGCATACAGGTTCTTAACGAAGAAAATGTTTAACAAGCAAGCTTTTTATGATTGGGAGGATAAGCTTGTCTCCTCCTGCAAACCAGAGGTACCTCCGCTGATTTGGTTGAGGGAAGAGCTCAGGTGGCTGCTTCCATGTTCTTTTTATTCTGTGTTTGCTGGAATGTATAATGTTGTGGAAGAATCATTGTACACTTACTCTGTTAGCTGTTGATATTTGAGTGCAACTTCCTTTTACTATTACAAACAATGATGTCTAGACAAAAGGGTGATTCTTGTAGATTTGTGTTTGTTGTCTGATGGAGTTATCTCATGAGAATTGATTTGGTTTTTGATTTTTGGCATCTTTTTTGTTTTTCACATTTTTTGGTATGAAACAGCTTTATCATCTGGTTGGTGTTGTTGTTAGTTTTATGTTATGATGTTAACATTAATGTATGAGCAGGAATTTAGGGTGAATAAGTAGCAAAAATGGCTATTTCATTTTCCTGCCCATTTGCTGATTATGACATGGAAAGTGGCCTAGAATCCATCACATTGAAATCCATTAGTTCCGGAGATGATGGAGCAAGAAGTCTGCTTCGATGTGTTAGTTTAGATAGTCGAAATATGGAACCCACCTTATTGAAATCTTTAAGTTCAGGGATGATGGTAGTAAAAAGGTGTGTTAGTTTTAAAGAAAGTAAATTAGAGGCAATGATCTCTCAGATGTCTTCTTCACTAGATAAAGAAAAGGATATGGAAACATTCCTAGAATTGTCAGTTTTGGACTCCAAGAACCCGAATCGCGAAACCAAGAGAAGGCTAGCATATTGTGCAGTCCCAGCTGAGCTTAGCTGGTGTGTATAAGTTGGCTGACCCTGCCTTTTCCACAAAATGGTATATGTTTTCGTACCTTGTTCTAATGCAACTATTTGTAATGTTTATAGGTGGAAGCTCTTGGATTCTTTTGAACTGGAATGCTGTTCGAAATCTTACTTTGTTATCAAGAAACCTGAAACTCCCCATTCGCGTTGGTCAAGAGTGAAAACCAAAGTTGCCAAGGTAATATTTGGATAGATAGATACATAAGTGATTCTATTTCAAAGTACTATGTTTCAAATATCTTACTGTTTCTTTATTTTCCAGGTTGGAAAGGGTTTATCGAAGAATGACAAAGCTCGAGAACTAGTCTTACAACACTGGCTCGAAGCTGTAAGCGAATCGCATTAATGTGAACTTTGTATGCAAACAAAGTGGGAGCGCAATTGTTTTTGTATTGGCAGTTACTGATTTCAGTTTTGTCATTCTTGTTAAACAGATTGATCCACTACATCGATATGGACATAATTTGCACTTCTATTTTGAAATATGGGTTGAATCTCCGAGCAGAGAACCTTTCTTTTATTGGTAAAACTCTCAAACAAAAAGCTTTAGCCCTCACTGAGAGTTTATAGTTTCAAACGTTAAAGAATTTTAAATTGATCTTAAATTGACTGCTACTGAAATTTCAGGCTTGATATAGGGGAAGGGAAGGGAGTGAATCTTGATGATGAATGCCCTCGATCAACGCTTGAACAGCAGTGCATCAAGTATCTTGTTCCGGTGAGCCTCAATGTTTGTCCTTGGTCATATTTTATCTTAATATCATCTTTAGACCTTTACTCATAGTTGCTTCTTGTCTACAGATGGAAAGGTTAGATTATGAGGTCATTGTGGAGGATGGAAAGTTCTACAAGCATACAGGGGAGCTGCTACATGCAGCTGGAGACGACGATATGAAGTGGATTTTCGTCCTTAACACATCAAAGACCTTGTATGTTGGCCAAAAGAAGAAAGGGGCATTTCAGCATTCTAGCTTTCTGGCTGGAGGAGCCACAATGGCAGCTGGGAAATTAGTTGTCGAAAATGGCACACTTAAGGTATAGCCATAACATAATAGTTCAATAGATTCTTGTTTTCTCTCAATGTCATGTTTTTGATTTTTCGAAGTTGACATGGTCTCTTAATTCGAATTTTTTGTCTCATTGCAACAGGCAATTTCTCCTCACAGTGGTCATTATCGGCCAACAAAACAAAACTTTAATGACTTTATCACATTCCTCAAGGAAAACAATGTTGATCTCACAGATGTCAAGGTAAAGATACAAAATAAGGAATTCTTTGTTAAAGATTTCCTCATACTCGTAGAGGAAAATAAAATAACCTTTTCAGATAATGGCATTTTTTTGTTGTAGCCAGATGAATCCAGCAGATGAAGCAGAAAGTGTATTGTTTTTTCATTTTGTTATACTTAGCATGTTTTAAGTGATTGAATGGTGTTTTTCTCATCATTAATCTATTCTTCTTGTGGTTATATTGATTTGTAAATCTAATGATAGTATTGAAAATTAACAATCCACTATAGTGCCTGCATATGCCCTGACTTCATAGTGGCTGCCTAACTCGTGATGAATTGATCTTCTTTCTTTTTCCTCTGTTTGTATATATTTTCTATCTGCATATTTAATTTCTTTTCCCTACATGAAGCAAAAGTACAAGCATGTTTCTATCATCACTGAAGCATATCACTATGTTGCACTCTTTCGTTGTGCACACTCCTCGATTTGTTTTCAATTTATGTCCCATTTAAGCCAGAGACAGGTAGCATCTGTGTCCTCTTTTATCACTTAAATTAGTCATACGGAAAATGCAGGACTTTGCATTGAGCATTCTTATATCTGTACAAAAACTGCACGAGTGTTCCACAAATCCGTCAATCATTGAGATGTGAGTTGGATAATTGTTTCAATCGTGCGTAAATTGATATTGCCACAAGTACACGATGAATCGTAATTCTTCCGTTTCTTGTTATCATATGCTTATTGCTATGTAAGTGCACTGCAAGTACATGCTGAGGCACAGCCCTCAGGTACCTAGTTGTGTATTATAATAGTATCTGTTCTAGGTGATACAGATGTAGCTTCTTCCAAATGAACCTATGATATTCTGAAACTTGCTGTTGGAATCAAAGTATAATCTTTTACAAGTCTTTCAGTAGTTGACAAACATTCTGTTGACATAAGTCTGGTGCTGGTTCGAGGCTCTTACCGAGTATTATGCTCTTTTTTTGCTCGCAGTTGTATTCAAAATATTCATTGAAAATTTGATTTCATGACAAAGAATCAATTTCCTTTCGAGAAACTGTAGAAAGAAAACTGCTGCAAATCTGCTTTTCTGTTTTTTCTATACATCCCAGCTTTGACTTGAAGCCACTTGATCATGCATAAGTGTATATTCCTGCAGAAACACAAGTAAGTGCCTCTAAGCATTGATTGATGAACATAAATTCGGTGGTAAGTGGTGGAATATGTCAGTACATCAAATCCCTGAGAATTATCAGGTGTGGATATCTAGATTTTGATCCCAAATTCTCAACTATTAGATGTGTCAGACAATTGAGATTTCACATCCAATTTTCAGACAATTGAGATTTCACATCCAATTTTTATCCTTGCACTAGATTAATGACTCATGAAATCCCATGCATATTTACTTGTGTTCTAGTAGAATGCTAGTCATTTTCACTGTTCAAGCTTGGTGCCATTATTTTCGTTGCAAACAAGGAATATGAATGTTTTTCATTGAAATAGTAAAACCACTTGTTACATTAATTTGTTCTAATTTAAGCTTTGAACTATAAATTCATGGAAGCTTATAGATCTGTGACAAGCAAATTCATATGTGCCTGTTCTTCTTTTTCTATTTTTGCTATCTGGTTTCTAGAACAATGTAAAAGTAGGAAAAATATATATATAAAATATAATGAATAGAATTATCTACAGATTACACACCACTTCTTAGCAGGAGTTGTTGAGTATCTTCATTCACCCTAAGAGGTCAAGGGTTCAAGATACACTCTTATTATATGAAAACACAAAGTATAAGTGTGAGTCTTCTCTTATAGGAGTAGTCATCTTCTAGTTGTAGGAGCAATCATATGGGTTATACTATCAATGATTGATCTCAACAAGTCTCGGTCTCCTTTTGTAGCAGTAGTCATCTCCCAATTATAGGAGTAGTCATCCGGATTGCACTATTAATGATCGATCTTAGTAGGTCCAGACAATCTTTTGTATTCACAAAAAAAAAAAAAAAAAGTTCTCTATTGATTTGAGTCATGCTAATCTTTGGATAATCCTATAATGTGTAAATCAAGTTGATATATAGTTTATTTTTATTTATCTAAGATCTTCAGATAATCCTGTAATGTGGGAATCAAGTTGATGTATATAGTTTATTCTTTTATGTTTGCTCAAATAAAAATCCATATCAATATAGAATCCAGGTTCACGAAAACATTGCAAAGACATTTGTAGGCAAGGAAGTAATTTTGGTACCTCCATTCTTTGTAAAAGCTCTTGAGCATTCTTTGCAGAAATGACAATGTCCCTATATGAAGGCTTGATAAATCCCTCTTGTACTCCTTTGTCAAACAAACTTAGCAAATAATCATAATAGCCATCTACATTCAAGATACCTACCTGTTTTTGTTGGTTTGGAAATCAAATAAACAAGAGAAAGGGAGATATATCTCAGCAATCTATATTAAACCGTGCCAGAAAAATATGTATGGAATTATCAATTATCTATTAAATCTTGTAAGAGGTATCGAAGTTATGAGATATAAACCTTTTGAAAGTTCTTCTTTTGAAAGCATACTATATAAGATGCACTTTTATTTATTAATGCTTCCTAAGGAAATTCTGAATATATATATATATATATATATTTGGTACCAATGGTTAGAATTATGTCATTTCCAAGATTAAATAATATATATACGATCCAAAAATTTATTCTTAGTAAAAGAAATCTACTTCCACAATAAAGAATAACATTTTCCATAGATAGGAATAAATAAACATGATGAGATTTATATTTGTATCACGGGTATAAAGAGGAAGTACATTAAATATTTAAAATGTGCTATTTAAAAAAAAAAAATACAAACAAACAAAAAAGAAAGGATGTGATATATTTTTAAATATTTTTAACTTAAAATACACCCATACAGCCATACTATTCGAAAAATATAATGATAGATAGATTCAAGGTCCAAAAAAGTCAAGAAGACAGCCAAAAGGCCAATCTTATTTTTCACTATAAGTCCATATTTTATTTATCTATTACTTTATTAAATAATCTTGTATCTGGAAGCTTGATATACCTTTTTTTAGTCTTTGTTTTATGTCCCATGTAATTATAGAAGTTGAGAAACTAAGACAGAAAAGTGTTGAAACCAAGTCAATTCATGTGTATTGTAGTGTTCTTTATACCGAAAGATACAAGCTACATATAACAAGTAATTAACTATAACAATAATAAGAAATATACGAGGTAATATACAAGACATAACTTAGGAAGATGAGTCAAAAGTATTAACTTGAAAGATTGGTAAAGATTGAAAGATTGATGAAGATTGTTTCCTAATAGTAATTCAAGTGTGAAAAATGAAATTGAACGCTGCGAACACGTGACAATAAACACTGACCAAACTTTGCACTTTCAAGGAAAACATTTGGCTTTCACTTTGGTCTTAATATTGGGTGATATGTCTATTTCATGGCTGTCTCTGTCAAAATTTGGACAGCCTTAAAATGATTTAACAATTTAATTTGATGATTAAGTTCATGATTATAAGTTAATACATATCAAAGAGTAAGCTTTCAATAAAACAAGTAAAACGAAAGAATTATAATTCTTTAATCTTTATCATATATTATTTGATAACAACCAATCATACGTACACATATCATAACATCTTTTATAAGCAATATAAACTCAGTATCAACGCAAAATTTAAATCCTTATAACTAACTAATATCACCCAATCAACTTCCTTATTTTTAATACATATTTCTTGAAGAAGTTTGAACTACATTTAATTTATAACACTTTCTAGAGAAAATTTTAATAGTAATTTATAAAATAAAAATTAACAAAAGTGATGGGGACTTACAGGTTTGTTATGGATGCCAAGCTGAGACCAAGTTATCACTTCAAGTAACTCTTCCATGGTTCCATATCCTCCTTCACAATTAATAATAAAATAAACAAAATATTATTGTACGAGATATATATAGCAATAATATTAATTAGTTATACTACATCTTTTTTGTTTTTCTAAACATAATATATATATTAAGTGCCCATATATTATAATTAATTTGCATGTACGTACCTGGAAGTGCAATAAAAGCATCAGCTCTTCTAGCCATTTGTGCCTTTCTTTCATGCATGTCTGATACTATCAACAAATCTCCCACTGTATGCTGCTCTGCCTGCTCTTTCATTTGAAAAAACAAAGGCTAGTATCATTAGAGAATCCTGATTATCTAGCTTTATATCAGATAGACATAAATATAGACATTTTCTTTACCTCGGTTGGAATAAGAGCTCCAGGGATAATTCTAGAAAAAACAAAAAGCAAAAGGAATAATTATAAGATATTTTGTTGGCTTACTCATAAAAATTTCATGTTTATTGTTTCCTCTCTAATAATTAATTTTAATTAAAAATATTAGCGGTAATATATACTTACCCAAGAACATGACACCCACCGTCATGAACTGTCTGAGAAAGCAAACCCATCAACCCAGTATTTCCTCCTCCGTAAACCAAGTCTACTTTCTTCTCAACCTGTTAGTTTTAATTTCTCATCATTTAATAAAATTAAAAATAAAAAATCTTCAAATTCACCATTAAAAAGCAACACAGAGAGAGAGAGAGAGAGAGAGAACAAACCAGTTGTCTTCCAAGATCAATAGCTGCATCACTGTATATTTGTCTAGTCCCTGAATTACTTCCACAATATACACACACCCTGTTGAACTTACTCATTACTTATCTGTATCTTCACTTCCAAGGGAAATTACAGAGAAGATTCTTTTTTACTATACTAAACCACACAAGACATTCAAGTCCAACAATTCTCTCTCTCCCTCTCTCTCTCTCTCTCTCTATATATATATATATACATCACTAGTGATCTTGTTAATGCATGTATAGGGTCGGCTAGTAAATGTTGTCTGCCTTAAAAAACAAATGGTCATGGTTACATAACTAGCGTACTTGTTAATGTATGGGTTGGGGTCCAGCAAGTAGATGTTGTGTCTTTTTTTTTTTTTTTGAAAGAATATGTTGTGTCTTAGGAATCAAACAATCGTGCTTAAATTTCACAAGTTTGATTCGGGTCGTGGATTGGACAAATATAATTTATATATGAACTAAAACATGTCTACTTAATTAGATAAGAAAATTCATGACTCATACGTCCATTAACAGAGATGTATCCAGTTATATAAAATGTTACAATGCATATCTAGAAAAATAGGGGAAATATTAATTTGGTCTCTAACGTTTAGTCAAATATTACTTTTTGACTAACGTTTGTATTTTGGATTCCCCTCATCCCTAACGTTTTAAAAATTTATCAATTTAGTCCTTCTGTCAGTCAAATGTTAGTCAACCTTAACAAAGAGAGGGTTACTTTGATCATTTTATCTTGAATGTATTTACATATATTTTAATGTATATTTAATATAATATATATTTCAATATTTTTAATTTAATATATAAAAAATATTTTTAAATTATTATTAAAAAAAAAAAAAAACAGTCTCCATGAGAGACTTGGTCTCCCATGGAGATCGTCCCGTTCCGGCGAAAGGGACCAAAAAACTGGTCTCTCTCGCCAGAGTGGAGACCAGGCCGGAGTGGAGCCGGCCTGGTCTCCACACGCTGGAGACCGATCTCCAACGATGGAGATCGGTCTCCATCGTCGGAGACCAGAGGGTCTCCACCATCGGAGACCAGTCTCCGACGGTGGAGACTGGCTGGAGATTGTGATGCCATCTCCAATTTTTTTTTAAAAAAAAAAAAATTTACATAAGCTTTTTTCTAAAAAATTTGCATAAACCTTTTTTTTTATTTATTTAGAGTTGGGAGATGTTTGATTTGATGTTAATGTTTAATTTGGGTGATGTTAGTTGGATGAAAATGATAGAGATAATGATTTTGAGGAATGTAGAAGATGAAATTGGAGATGAGGAAGATGAAAGAAATTTTGTTTTTTATATTAAAAATATTATTTTTAGTTAAAATATTTATTAATTATAAATTGAATTAAAAAAATTGATTCAATGATGTGTCATAATTTGATTGGAGATGATCAATGACAATTTGGTAATAATAGAGATGATTATTTTGTAATTATAAATTTTTGAAAGGGTAATTACGTTATTTTAACCATTTTAAATTATATCAAGAATAAATCTGTCTTTTTGTCATTTCTGTTATGTTTGACTGTCAATTTTTTATCAAAGGGACTAAATCGATACATTTTCGAAACGTTAAGGATGAGAAGAATTCAAAATGCAAACGTTAATAAAAAAGTAATATTTGATTAAACGTTAGGGACCAAATTAATATTTTCCCAGAAAAATATTTGTCAGCTTTTTGCTGAATAAAATATTATACTTGTTACCTTGCAAGAACAAAAAGTTTAGTCAATCATATCAATGATGGTTTCACAACTCTTATTATAATTCTTTTTCTTAATGTGTACTTTTATAATAACATCAAATAATCAAATAATACTGTTTAGAAAACTTATGTAACACGTGAAAACAATTGTTCATTGTCTGGCCCGTCTACAAATATAAATTCATGTGATCAATAATGCCACTAGTAGCTCGTTTTTTATTTTTATTTGAGGAGAAAAATTTGAATTCTCAATTTGGTTAAGAGATGGGATCATCCATTATCACTAAAGTGTATGACTGCGAACCCGATAACGTGATAGTTCTTCAGTCAATTGATTCTCACTTTCTTTTGTTTTAGTGGATGGTCCACCACATAATGATGTAACCTGTCTCTCTTTTTTGGAATTTATAGGAAGTTCATCTCTTTATATAAATGCATAACATTAATTATAAGATCTGACGCATTTCACATAGCAAATGAATTGAGAACTAATATATATACATATATATCTTAGCTTTTATAAGACAATTAATAACCAATATTTTTGGAATCATGTAAAGTCCCTTTAAAAAGGGGTTCGGAAGAGAGATTTAAGAAACCCCTCCGTCCCTCCTAGAAGCCGTGAATGATGATTATGTACAATAGAAAACCCTTATATACAGCAAAGTCAAGCAGGAGTGCTTGACAACAAATCACATTAAAATGCGTACACGTAATGTATTGATGTGGTAGACTATCTTTGAGGCGGACATGTACATCACAATAGATCTTAATAATGAGATTTTTACAATTGAAAATGACAATTTTATAGGGACACAATAACTCCGTATAATTAATGACATTGTGATCTTAGAATTAGATTAAAAATAAAATTTTTTAGTAAAAAAGAAAATGAAGCTGGTGGAGTAAATCAAAATTAAGCTGCTGACCAAAAAATATATATATATATCAAAATTAAGCTGAAACAGTGCGTAAAAGGGACAAAATAATAATATAATTACGATATTCTAAAATTCAAACGTAGAAACATAAAAAGATGGAGATGGAGATTGGTGCACTCGCCTGGCGCGGTGGAATAGTCAGATGTAGGATCCAGTCTCACCAAATCCCATTTTGTGGGTTATTTCCCTGCTTAATATGGGTCGCTCAGCATTCTGAATAAAGTACCAGTTATAGAAAAATAAAATTAAAAAATTAAAAAAAAAAAAAAAAAACACACAAACAGATGAAAAGCAATGAATCAATGTGCACTCACTTGGAGAAAGTGTGAAGAGTGGAGGTCATGATTGACAACTTGATGGGAGGTGTGATAAGGCTGCTGACAAACAGAAGGAGAGAAATTTGGACTGTCAGGGTGGTGTGTGGTCAAAGGACTCAACTACTTGATCAGAGCCATCGTTTTCCACGTAAGTGATTAGACAAAAAATGAAAAAAATTGTGATAGAGAAACTTATGAGTAACAGACACAGTGACCTCCACTCTTACGTAGAGGTCACTATGTCTGTTATAATAATATAATAAAGATCTGCAGTTCCACGCATGGGCAAAGATAGTGTCGACAATTTTTTCTTTTGGACATCTGATTTGTTCCTCCAAAGACTAACATCGGCATTGAGTCATTTAAAACAAATTAAATAATTAACTCATGATTTAACAATCTAGGGCTTTTATATAGGATGTTTTATTACTAAACTATACATTTATAATAACATTAGACATTTCAACTCAAAATTAATTAATTAATTAATTATATTAATAATATTATTATTGTTAAAATTCAAATTCAAAAACAAAATTATTTGTTATATATGAATTATATTATTATATCACTAATTAAGAATTTTAACATTACCATATACTTTTTTGGAAAAATGATAATAATAACATTACCATGATTTATTTCAACAAAGCTCAAAATAGAACATGACCATTAACCCATTAATGCCTAAACTAATTATATGGAGAAAAATTGATTTCGAAAGATTATATTTCAACGGGATATTATCAAAATAACTCCTAAAAATATAATATAATATGAAACCTAATTATTCGGAGGAAAATTAGCTTCGGAAGGTAATATTTTAACTCCATCCCATTTCAAATTTCCAGATACTTATTTGTATTCTTCTAAAAATGTCAACATACAGAAGTAGTATACAGTAGTTTTTGGTGGCCGCAGTTAAGTTAGTAGTGTCAATATTATTTAATTATAAATAACTATTGGTGGTGATAAGTGCTTCGAACTCCTACCTAAATCCAATGTAAAGCACTTAACACAGCATATATGCATATTTAATTTGTGGGGTAATTAATATAATTAAGCAGTCAAATGCGAAATCATGATGTCCAAAAACGTACTGGAAGATCTGGAGGACAAGAAAATCTATGCTTTTTCATATTTGTACTAATTCTCCCTTTCTCTTTTATTTTATTTTATTATCATGATATGTAACATGATAGTTATACTATATATTAAAATGGAAGAGCATTATTTATCATATTAATATTATATTTAAGCAGATCTTGATCATTTCAATACTTGATCTATCTTTAAGTAGATTTAATCATTTCAATACTTGGTGTAGACAGATTGTGACAGAATTTTAATTTGTTGTCAGTTCTCTATTTGCTATAAATGATCATTATGTTATAAAGTCGTATTTTGACATAACAATCCATCATATTTATTAATTGTTTATTATTAATTATTATGCATGATAATTAGGAAACCAATTTCGACTGTAGGATGGTCATATTGCCACCTAAAGATGTGATTTTTACATCCATTTTTCATTTAAAAATTTAATTACAAATATAATTCTAAATAAAATGACTGACAAGGACAAATAGTTTAACTAGAATCAAAATACTTTTCAGTTTTTTTTTTTTCATCAACATTAATAAACCCTAATTTTATTTCAATTATCAGTTATCAATTTTTTTATTCTTCATTATTTTCTGCCACAAGACTTCATATCATGAACTCCAATATCAACGGAGATCAACCATCCACTCAGTTATACCATATCTATGTTGGGCCAATTACAAATTATTAATAAATAAAAGAGTTAGATACAAGTGACAACTGACAACAAAGGTATTTTTAATTAATTTTTTATTTACATCTAAAGAAAAAGATCTCCTATAGTCCTATAAATGAACTAAAATAACAAGACCAAAATGAAAAAAATGGAGCAAGACAATGGCTTGAAGTTGATCTTAATAGTGCTTTTGCTATTTGATCTGAGTTTTAACTCTTTATTTCTACAAAGGTAAATTAGGTACATCATTAGTGGAAGAGATTTTAGAATATCTTAACTAAACATTCCTAAAAACTCTTTTAGATTTAAAAGTTCTTCTAAAAAATATTATTTAAATAAAAATTGAAAAGTTTAAGTTTTAATTTCTCTTTTTTTACTGTCAAAAATAAAATATATTAAAAACAAACCCTCTATATGCATGTCATTCACTTTTCCTGAGCACACCTTGTACAGTCATTTCTTATTTGAACTTCCAACGGCAATATATCTCTGTGAACATCATCGATTTTGTGTACAAATATTTGAGGAGGCTCTTCTTTGTCATAACTCATAAACAAAGTTATCGACGTGATTTTCTAGTCGACGAGAATTCAATACCCAGTACTTGCAATCAATATGAAATGGCACAAAAACCAAGAACAATACGAAAGAAAGAAAGTCAAAAACAAAAACAACACACAGATTTTACGTGGTTCAGCGAGTGCGCCTACGTCCACGATTGTCTCTCAACAATCCGGCAGAATGACAGTATATTATTGCTTAGATCTTTGTTACAATGCATTCAGCCTCTATTTATAGAGACAGAAGTGTTACAAATTAAGAAGAGATAAGATATGAAATGAATTACAAATTGATTATGTTTGTGGCTTACCATGTATGCGAACTGTTGGATTAGACACCTGTAGATTACTAGTTTGTAGGTCGTTTCTTTTTATGTCAAGCCCCCCACTGTTAGCGATTTGTAAGAGCAAGGAACTTAGAAAATCTTTAGCACTTTAGTAATATGTTCGTTGCGACCTAAACATACCCCTTTTGTATAAATGTCTTTAAGTGGAGCTCGCAATATTATTAAGGCAACTCAAGGTGAAGAGCAAGCTGAAGCTCGGGTTGTCTCTGAAGCAGCTCGTCGACTCGTAGAGGAACGCGAGATCATGAGGAGAGGGAAGCTCGCAAGATGTTCGCTCATTATTCATCTTCAGTAGATCTTTTCGAGTTGGTGGGACTCGCTCTTCTATTCCATATCCTAAGAGGTTGTCAGGCGATGGCACCTGTTCCAAAAAGTTATGCATGCTAGCCTCCATGAGGTTACATCGCTGTCAGCACCCAATATCTGGAAGACGGGTTAAGGTTCCTAATTCCTCCTTACCTGAACAAGTTCCTAAACATGGTCAAGCTCGCACCATTCCAGTTGACACTGAACTCATATTCGCAGCTGACCTCATTAACTCTGGCCTTCCTTATAAACGGCCTTCCTCCCCCCACTCCAAAAATCATACAATACTTTTACAACATCAAGGTTGGAAATACTTCAAAGGATGGAAAACGAGATGACATTTATTATCTCGCAGTTCGTCAATCGAAATACAAAAACCTCTTATCCCAAAGAGGCGTGAAGGGCAAATCCAACGTAAGAGCATACAAGACAAACTGGTTTCTCGTCTCCTGCCCTTCTCTCACAAATCTTAACAACTTTAGGTTTATCCTGAGCCCAAGTATGTAAAGGGGAATCTTTAGCGAGCTACAACATTTTTTCTTTTTTTAACATATTGTTTTACAGAATTGAAAATGGATAAATCTCCTCTCAGCGACGAGGGCTCTCAAAGTACTTGCAAATTCGAATAAAGCGAGCATCAATAGCAAATTTGATACCGCCCTTCTTCAGGCTCATAGCCTCACTCCTCATGAAGATTCTCCATTAATAGTTTTCACTAATGAAGTGTATGGGATGAGAAACTGTATGAGAGCATTTATAAGTCTTCGGTGAAGGAACTGTGAGAAATTTACAAGCGAGCTGCAAAGGAGATCAGGTGGAAAGAAACCTTCAACCCGAAGAAGTCTAATCAGAAGAATGAAACGGGCAGTTTCAGTCAGACGAAAAAAAGAAACAATGGCAGGAACGAAGGAGAATGTAGAAACAGTGGCTCAAATAATCAGATTGCTAAAAAGGCAAGGAGAGAGCCTAGGAATGAGTGACCTCAGCGTGAAGGTCGCTATGAGAGTTACAGCATCCTGTCAGACTCACAAGACAGGATCTTTGCAGCGGAAAGAAACAAAGAAGACTTTGGAAAACCCTACCCTTTGAGAGCCTCTGTTCAGCACAGAGATAAGAGTAAATTTTGTGTCTATCATACAACACTTCAGATTGTTGGGCGTTGAAAGACGCCGTTAAAAAGTTAATCAGGAGAGGTCGCTTGAGAGATTACATGGTGAGACCTGCAGACTCGCGACCTTCTTAACAGCAACCTCAACAACAGCCAACACAGCAACAGCCCCAACGAGCTCCCGAGCTAGAGCATGAACCTACAATAATTACTATTTTTATAATTCATGGTGGCCCTCAATCGCAGGTGCTTCAAACAAGTCGCACGAGAGATATGTCCGAGAAGCAAATCACACTTTTCAAGTCAATGGGTCAAAGGGACCTGTAAAGAAGGCGAAGACGACTTCAGACGAAATAGTTTTCATTATGAGGCCATCTCATACACTTCATTAGTGAAAACTATTAATGGAGAATCTTCATTAGGAGCGAGGCCATGAGCCTGAAGAAGGGCAGTATCAAATTTGCTACTGATGCTCGTTTCACCTGAATTTGCGAGTACTTCGAGAGCCCTCTTCTTCTCGTCGCTGAGAGGAGACTTGTCTATTTTCAATTCTATAAAACAAAATGTTAAAAAAAAAAAAAAATGTTGTAGCTCGCTAAAGATTCCCCTCTACATACCTGTGCTCAGGACAAACCTAAAGTTGTTAAGATCTGTAAGAGAAGAGCAGGAGACGAGAAACCAGTTCGTCTTGTATGCCCCTACATTAGATTTACCCTTCGCACTTCCTTGGGGCAAAAAATTCTTGTATTCCGATTAACGAGCTACAAGATAATAAATGTCATCTCGTTTTTCATCCTTTGAAGTACTTCCAACCTTAATGCTGTAAAAGTATTGTATGATTTTTGGAGTGGGGGGAGGAAGGCCATTTCTAAGGAAGGCCAAAGTTAACGAGGTTAGCTGCGAATATGAGTTCGGTGTCAACTGGAATGACGCGAGCTTAACCGTGTTTAGGAACTTGATCAGGTAAAGAGGAATTAGGAACCTTAACCCGTGTTCTAGATGTTGGGTACTAACAGCGATGTAACCCCATAAAGGATAGCATGCATAACTTTCTGGAACAAGTGTCATCGCCCAACAACCCCTTGGGATATGAAATAGAAGAGTGAGTCCCAACAGCTCGAAAAGATCTACTGAAGATGAATAGTGAGCGAACACCTTACGAGCTTCCTTCTCCTCGCAAGCTTGTCGTTCCTCTGCGAGTCGACGAGCTGCTTCAGAGACGACCCGAGCTTCAGCTTGCTCTCCACCTTGAGTTGCCTCAGTAATATTACGAGCTCCGCTTGAAGACATCTATACAAAGGTAGTATGTTTAGGTCGCAACGAACAGATTACTAAAATGCTAAAGATTTTCTAAGTTCTCTACTCTTACAAATCGCTAACAGTTGGGGGCTCAACCTAAAAAGAAACGACTTACGAGCTAGTAATCTATAGGTGTCTAATCCAACAATTCGCATACATGGCAAGCCACAAACAGTAAACAGGTCGCAAACAAACAAGCTACAAGATCAAATCAACAGAAACTGAAGAGTCGTGGTCGACAAGTAATGTAAAAAGCAGAGGTTCAGATCAAGAACGTATTCAAACCATTTCAGACACAGAAAGCAAAACACAAACACCAATGCAATATCAACTCAACAAAAAATAAATTAAAAATTGAAAGTTTGAAGTCGAACAAAAGCTTAGCATGAATCTTTGATAAAAATGTGAAAAACGACAACTAAATATGAGAATTTTGTAGAGAATCGGTGAAACGCGCAGCAAAGAGGAAATCGGATGGCTAGAGAAAATGACAAGCGAAAAAGAAAGCGAAGAGGCTCCATCAGTTTGCATAGCTGATTGAGCTCGAGCCCTAGTCATCCAATATGAGTGCCGTGTAACCGCTCTGGATCCAACAGTGCAGCACGAGTAACGGTTTTATAATCATGTAGTCGTCAGTTGAAAGACGTGCCCGAGACGTGCTAGTACCGGTTCAATTATCTCCTGCATGACCGCCACGTGTCAAAACTGATAAGAATGAATTTGAAAAGGCACAAAACAACAAATTCAAGTTAGCTTTTACCAGCGAGCTCACGCTCCCAATTCGTAAAACGAACTGAGAGTTAAGGGACTGATGTTATGTGTATTTTCTGGATCAAGCAATTGAGCTGATAAAAGCCTAATGGAAACTCAATATATCAATCCAATGCAAAGGCCCAGCAGACAATGCCTAATCATCAAGTCCAAGCCCAACGAGCTCTATAGCTTGCGCCAGTTAGCTCGTTCCACAGTCAGGTTACAAATCGTTATGCAATTCGCTCTATGCATAGCTCGCTACTCAGCGAGGTCCAGCTCGAAGTTGCTCAAGGCAATGAACAGCTCGCTTAGTGGTCAGTCAAAACCAAATCTTCCAGAATAGATAGTTACCCGATTTGATCATGATTCTCTCGCCAAAAACGGAAGTTAATTCAAATTTGATCTCGAGATTTACGGAGCAGTTACCTGATTTAACTCCAACCGATCAGGAAACATAATCAATTTGTAATTCATTTCCTATCTTATCTCTTCCTAATTTATAACATCTCTCTCTATAAATAAAGGTTGAATGCATTGTAACAAAAATCTAAGCAATAATATACCGTCACTCTGCCGGATTGTTGAGAGACAGTCGTAGACGTAGACACACTCGTTGAATCACATAAAATCTATGTTGTTTTTGTTCTTGACTTTCTCTCTTTCATATTGTTCTTGGTTTTTGTGTCATTTCATATTGATTGCAGGTACTGGGTATTGAATTCTCATCGACCAGAAAATCACGTCGACAAAAGCAGACATGACACAATTAAATAACTCCTGAGTCACAAGTCACAACCATTTCGTTGCCAAATCTGTTGTATTTAACAAGCAAGGAACTCGCATAGAACTTTAGCTGTGGAATATTATAGAGAAATATGCATAAAAGAGTGGACCAGATAGAAACTCAGACCAAGATGATGATTTTGCATGACAGCACATGCATCCAGCATCAAAAGATAATAGAAAATTACAGGCCGTTTAATTTGCTATAAGCAGATAATTTTTTTTTTTTTTTTTCAAAACTAGTCATAATAATAAAATCTGAAAAACATGTTTTGCAGTAATTTTCAAGTAAAATCCTAAAAACCAGTTTTAGAATCAGGAAACAATGAGAGGTCATTTATGTCGTTTTCTGTAAGATTGTATTCGAGTTGTATGCAAAATTAAATCATCTTCTGGTCTGTGTAAACTAACTTCGGTTGCAAACTAAATAGTATATAATACACCTAGAACTCTTATCTCCATCGCATGACAAAGCAGGGACTATAAAAGAGTAAAATAGATATATTTGTACTATCATTGCATGATTGCATCAAAGATCCTCACAAGCAGAGACTACAAAGAGTAAAATAGATATATTTGTACTATCATTGCATGACTGCATCAAATATCCTCACATATCCCCTGGGTCTGGTCTGTCATAACTCTTTCGCTCAACTCATGCAATTTTTTGTAAGGATGCCATGACACCAAAGTAACAGGCACTTGAAAGTCTAATTTCGAGCTATTGATGAATAACCACCACAAATATTATCATCGTGCAAACATTTTTATGCAAGAAGTTCTCAAACTGATAACTAATTTACAGAAACAATTAAAATGAAGTAAAAGAAATAAGTATGAGATAGTAGCTAACTTTTCTGTAGCTGCTTGGTACATGTAGCTTGATGCAACAGCCAACAGTTGCCCTTCATAGTTGAATGATAATGATGCCACACTGTTTGGGTATCCAGGCAAGTGAAAGAAAGACAATATTAGCCTGATGCAAGAGAAGGAGGGATATGTACTAATTAATTTAAGGAATCATTTATATCAGAGAGAAGTTAGGACATCTGGACTATTGAGTGGAAACAGAAATACAAGTACAAATGCTAGGAGAGAACCAGACAGGACTCTTTCTTTGAGCATTGCAATGTATATCAAAATACTACAAGACACTATTTGATCTTTCAGAAGATTTGGGACAAAGTTAATTTAAAAGTTGCACATGGCTTAAAGCCAAAGAAGCTGCATCAAACTATTGACAGACACAAAATGCTCTAGCAGCACACAACAGCTTCAGATGGTACCAGATAATTAAATATATAGCTGTCATTAAGATACAAGTAGAGCATTATAAGCTAGGCTAAGTCCAAGACAGGAATCAAACAATACTTTCGCTGCAAGAACCATTATGTGGAAAGTCCGATTGAGAATCATATGGAAATACATTCCTCAAACAGTCTTCTTTTTCTTTGGGCATCCCAGCGATAACATAGCCCTCATTGTCGCCAGTAACAAAAGCACATAAATTCTACAGTAAAAATATCTAATCATCTATGTGACACTTATGTCAATTTTATGAGCGTGAGATACACAATTAAATACACATACTTTGGATTGAACACAATGTCATTCACCAGGACTAGATGATATCTTCCATCCTTTGACTTTAGATGACACCGGAAAGTATATTTGTAATAAAACACAATATGCATAAGGATGTAGCATACAAATGCTCTTTTTGATAAAAAGAAAATATAATACAGACCTCAAACGTCTGTTTGTTCCACAATAACATAATCAAAAGCATGCTAAGTTATAAAGATACACAGATTCTTAAATCTGTAAGTAAATTTATAATGTAACAATAAAAAGGAAAGACCTACAGCATAGCTTTAGATCTGAGTTTGAGCAAAGAAACAGAATTATACTACGTTGAATTGTCGATAATGAACAGATATTGAAAGGATAAAATTTAAAACCACATAACACAGAGATTATAAACTCCAAACATGCACCAATTTTATTTTTGGAAATCAAACAGAAAAAAGAATTTTCATTTCAGTTCAGGACACATTATAAAATGGAGGAGCCTTAAGGTATCTGCAAACCAAAAAGACAAGCAAAATATCTTAAAAAGAAAAAAGAAAAATTGTTTCATTCTGTAAATCAGATTTTATTTAGAATCCACCTGATAATCCACTTGGTTCTTTATCTTCTTTGAAAGTCACTATGTTTATAGTATTTCATTATGAAAAATTGTAACAAGGTATCCTACATGATTGACATAAGAGTGGAAAGAAAATTAAAACCGGATTCTCTAAGTTTTAAACTATAAGCAATTAAGCATATGATCTAAAAACGACCTCGTGTTGTTTGAATTGGATGAATTCAAGCCTCCACTGCTACCCACCCATCTACTGATCCAATGACATATCCTACATAGACACGGATTGTTTTCAAAAAAGCGGAGAAAAAGCTCAGAAAATTCAAGTGGTTGTGACATCAAATCACAAGTTGATCACCAACTGTTATTCTAAACATTATGAATTGGTGACACAAACCCACGCTTAAAATTTGCAATTATTCATGCCTAGAGATAATTAAAAAGAACAGAACAATTCAGTAACTGAATTATTCTGCACCATACGGTGTTTTTCTAACTAAAACATTACTACCTTCATATGAGGCTGTCACTATTCACAATAAATAAATATTTACAAAGTTTATAACATGCAAAGCTGAGAACAATTTATTTAGAATACCTCTAGAATAAGGAATTGAACTGAGACATTTTATTTGAACCTCCATTTGGGATTCACTTGATTGAATTGATATGTCTAAGTTAAATAAGTCACATGTATTTACTGATGCTCCATTCACAACCATCAAATCAAAGCCAGAGAGTGACATGGACTCAACCTCTGCATCTAGATTTCTCCAAAAGGCAGGAGTTGTTCCCATGCGCATGTCCAGGGACATTATCTTATTGTCCAACCCGCCGTTAAGTACCTGGCCTACAGCAACCCCAGATGAGGAGTTATATACAAGTTGTTAATAACAGAACAAAGCATGACAGCAGTAAGGGTGCGCTTAGCATGAAAGCAGTAAAATTTGAATAGAGGGGCAACAGAAAGGGATTTCCATTATATCTTAAAACTTGAAGCACATGTCATCCTTGTTAAGCATATGGTGGTAGGCACAGACAAAATGCAGTTCATAATAACCTTAAAAGCAATTCCAGCACAATAATATGTGCATACAACAAAAGTACCTCTCAACCAGGACAGCTTTGTCTGCCCCATATGATATAAAAACCGATTAGAGATCAGATGAAAAGCACTTGCTAGCTCATCACATCTTGCAATGAATTATGGCACTAAGCTTTTGTCTGTTAATTTGTCTAAAATAGAAATGGAAATTAAATACAACAAAAAAATGTGAGTCATATATAATATAAATGTTAAAGTCTGTTTATGCTACAAAAGAAACATTTCAATATTAGCATTTTTGGCCTAATATACCTTTGTAAGTGTTAAATATCAGTTCATTTGCATTTAAGATGCTAGAAACATTTAAAAGCGAATAGATTAGGAAAATCTAACTCAAAATCCACCATCACAAATTTAATTATTAGCTTGCTCGTTTCATCAGAACATCGAACACACGTAGCACTATCATCATGATTTCCAATTGTATCAATGCTCCCTGAATGCAAATCACACCTATAAATAAAAGTTGCTCAAAAAGAGTCAGTCAACACATATGGCTTGTTATTAGTAATCAAAACTCGAACAAAGGATACAAAAATCAACAATATGAACACTCAAACGAAGACAATTTATATAGCTCATGTGTTGTAATCACTACCGTTCCAATTCAGGTCAAATCTGAAGTCAACACAAAGTTTGACTCCATAATAGGCTTTAATTTATCAATCACGTGATAAAACAAGAAACCTTCTAATGAAACCGTCGGAGGCGTCGGCGAAGGCGACCGTGTCGTCTTGAAAACAGAAATCGAGAAGTGCGGCGTCGGAGTGAGCTTCTAATCTGAGTAGAGAACGGCCGACGTCGTACAATCTAAGGGACTGCACACGTAGAGGAAAATCCCTAGTCGTTGTTATTGAAGCCAAAATTCGTTGTGAAAAAATGAAATGGAAAAGAAACACTCACAGAGTCCCAAGACGAAATTAGGAGGTTATCGGATTTAGGAGCGAATCGGATTGCTGAAATTGCGTCTCTGATCGGATTCGGAAACTCCAAACATGCTCCGTCCATTTCAAAAAGGCCTAAATTTCTCGGCGAACTACACTTGACTTCACGACTTCACTTTGGAAAGTAGCTCAAGTTGAGTTTCCCGCTCACTAACCGAAAAGATTGGGCTGATTTACTAAACTGCCCTCTCCAATTTATCTGAATTTTTTTTTCGCTTTTTAAAAAGGTGGGAATTGAACCCGACGTGAATCGAACACGCAACCTTCTGATCTGGAGTCAGACGCGCTACCATTGCGCCACGGATCCACATGTTAAGGGATTGAACCCATCAACTATATAACTAAACCTTTAGTCAATGATTCAGCAACGAGTTCCGAGCTTTGGGGAAGATGAAAATGTCTTTAGCCAACGTTGTGGATTTTTTTTTTTCCCTAACACTAATATCTTATGGATGAGATGACTATGTAGTTGTAGATTTTTTTCAAACATTTATATCTTGTTAATCAAAAACTATCGAGAACTGCCTAGATTGATCATTGATATCTAACCTGGATGATTACTCTCATAACTGAAAAAATAATAACTCCTAAGAAGAGGGTATTCATCCTCACACCTTATAGTTTAATAGATAAGATAGAAATTTGACCTCTTAACCAAAAGATCAAAGAAAGTACTCAACCATTTCTACGTAAAGGTGGTGTGTGTAAATTTTAATATTATGGATAAAATTTTGTTTATGAGAATAGTATAATTATATTTTAAAGTCTGACAGATTATACTAGTTCAATTTTAATATTTTATTTAGATAGAAGCTTTATAAAATTCATTTAAAAAGAAATTACATAGACTAAAGTTTTTTTTTTTAATAGATTTACATAGATAAAAGTTGAAGGTGCTAAATAATACATTTCTCACATTTATATGTTAAAATATCGTAAGTTCAAGACATATCTTTTTTTCATAATTTCATGTTATATTTGTAAAACAATTGAAATAATATTTCACAAAACAATGCTTACATGATAATTATCCCCACGTAAATACTTCCACACGTTGCCTCCAAATCTCAAATTTATACTTAAAAAAACAAAAAAAAAAAATCAAGGATCAAAGCAAATTATAATCTTCTATCAAATGGATGGCATGCACTTGCCCACATAACAATAAGATCCTGATCACAAGCTTATTGTCGATTTCAACCAAAACGATGATATGGACTTGCCACAAACACAAACACTGCTTAAATATTCCACAAAGACCTCTAATGTATCCAAGTAAAACGTCACTTCCCTTATAGCATTAACGAAATTGCAGAGTCCAAGAAAATTGACAATTCTTCGAATTCTTCTATTGAAAGCTTAAAAGGAGTACCATCCATAGGGCCAAATGGTTCATATTCAATGCAATTTGTGTAGAAATATAGAGGTTGGAGAACATTATCCTTTTTGTGTAAAATGGGTGCCACATATCGATTTCAAATATTATTTACACTAGTTCTCATATTTGAGTATTTTTATGCTCAAATTTGTTTCAATCGTCATTCAAATCATCAAACACAAAAATTAATTATCAAATTTCAAAAAATATATATTATTATTATCAAAAGTGGATTAGTGTGAGGAGGTAGATTGGTAGAATATGACGTTGACTAGGTTTTCTTTTTTTTTTTTGGGTTTTGTTGAAATCTAACCTTTTTTGACTGACCCTGTTGAAAATTAACCTTTCAGTTATGAGGTTATTCAGATGGATATAATTTTGGACAAAACTACCCTTAACAATACAACTAATTACACTGACCCACCCTTTCACTAACTCTCTCCCTTTCAAATTTTTCCCTCTCATTCTCTCACTAAAATTCTCTGACCCATTTGAAATCCCGCCTCTCTCTCCTCTTCTTCTTCTTCTTCTTCTTCTTCTTCTTCTTTCCTTTTTTTTTTTGCTGAGTTGGATCTGGGTCGCGAACCCAGAAGATCTGGTTTTGGGTTCGTGACCCAGAACCAGACGGTTCTGGTCGGCGACGAACCCGCCGACCAGAACCGTCTGGTTCTGGGTCGCGAACCCAGAACCAGATCTGGTTCTGGGTTCGCGACCCAGAACCAGACGGTTCTGGGCTCGGCGACGAGCCCAGAACCAGACGGCTCTGGTCGGCGACGAACCCCGGTTCGTCGCCGACCAGAGCCGTCTGGTTCTGGGTCGCGAACCCAGAACCAGATCTGGTTCTGGGTCGCGAGCCCAGAACCAGATCTGGTTCTGGGTCGCGAGCCCAGAACCAGATCTGGTTCTGGGTCGCGAGCCCAGAACCAGATCTGGTTCTGGGTCGCGAGCCCAGAACCAGATCTGGTTCTGGGTTCGACCCAGAACCAGACGGTTCTGGTCGGCGACGAACCCGAACCAGAACCGTCTGGTTCTGGGCTCGTCGCCGAGCCCAGAACCATCTGGTTCTGGGTCGCGAACCCAGAACCAGATCTGGTTCTGGGTTCGCGACCCAGAACCAGACGGTTCTGGGCTCGGCGACGAGCCCAGAACCAGACGGCTCTGGTCGGCGACGAACCCCGGTTCGTCGCCGACCAGAGCCGTCTGGTTCTGGGTCGCGAACCCAGAACCAGATCTGGTTCTGGGTTCGCGACCCAGAACCAGACGGTTCTGGGTTCGACCCAAAACCAGATTTCTTTTTTTTTTTTTTTTTTTTTTGTTTGTTTATTAATGTGTTGATATTGATGAATTGTATTGATGATGTTGATGAATTGTGGATGTTGATGAATTGTATTGATGATGTTGATGAATTGTGGTTGATGATGTTGATGAATTGTGGGAGATTATGGATTGTGGTATTGGATTGATGATGTTGATGAATTGTGGGAGATTATGGATTGTGGTATTGGATTGATGATGTTGATGAATTGTGGTTGATGATGTTGATGAATTGTGGGAGATTATGGATTTTGATATTGAAGGAATGTGAGGGGTAATTTTGTTTAAAAAATAATAATAATGTCAGTTTTGATAATTCAGAAAATTAAGGTGTAATTCTGTAATTTTAGAAAATATCTTTAATTACAAAACAACCCCAAAAATTACAAAACAACCCAAGAAACGCCCTTTATGTTAAATTTTATAATTATAAAATAACCCCAAAACTTTATTTAATTACGAAATATAGTAATTAAACATTCAGGTTGGAATCAAAACCTTGAGGTAGGGATCCCAACTTTGAGGTTGGGATCAAACCTCAAGATGGATTCCAACATCAAGGGATGATCCCAACCTTAAAGTAAGGATCTTAACCTCTAGGTTGGGATCCAAACTTAGAGGTAGGGATCTCAACCTCAAGGTTGGGATCCTTCCAAGTTTGATCCCAACCTTAAAGTGGGGATCCCAACCTCCAGGTTGGGATCAAAACCTGGAGGTGGGGATCCCAACTTTCAGGTTGGGATCAAACTGGAGGTATGGATCCCAACATCAAAGGATGATTCTAACCTTAAAGTAGGGATCCCAACCTTCAGGTTGGGATCCAAACTTGGAGATAGGGATCTCAATCTCTAAGTTGGGATCAAATCTGGACGGATCCCAACCTGAAAATAGGGATCCCAACCTCCAGGTTGGGAAACCTGGACGGATCCCAACCTGAAAATAGGGATCCCAACCTCCAGGTTGGGATCAAACTGCGCCCTTTGTTATCATTAAGGGTATTTTTGTCCATTTGAGATTTTTTTTAAGAATAAAAAATTAAAAGGTTAGTTTTGAGGTTGAGCATTTCAAATGGGCTATTTCATACATTTTCTCTTTTTTTTTTTGGTTATTTGGGCCATGAAAGTAGAGTTGGGAGTGCGCTCAGTCCAATACAACATCATTGGCCCAATGCACGGCATGTAGTGATGCAGACAAATACATATTAAAATGCATGTTGTCTGACTGAAGACAAAAGTAAAAATTCAATAGTGTATGTATATCACCATTATAATAGTAAGTGAGACTTGGTTGAGACTTAAAAATATAATTACTTGTTTGTCAATCTCATTCTTAAAGGTAAGACAGTCCAAGCCGGCTTAGTAAGTTGACCAAACTAACTGCTCTTAACGGATCATTTGTATGTAGGAGTTATTAATATTTCTTGCACCTTATTTTTCAGCTCTTCTATCTATCTATTGTATTTTTTGGTCAGATGCCTGCTGAATTAATCAACAAATTAAGATCTACTAAAATCATTCGTACTGTGATGAGAAAGTGTAAGGAGGGTATCATCAATGTCATCCCATGATAGAGGAAAAATGTGTCAGTGGAACAAAGGTTTCTTGGTTTGATTTAATTGCTAAACATGCTTACAATTGGCCTTTTTTTTATTATTGTCTTTTTTTTTTTAATTTTGAGGTACTGAAATGAACCCAAGAGATAACCGAAACAAAACTGATAGAATCCTAGTAGTATGGCTGGATAAGCAATCCCCATATGATTGGGAGTCACCTATACCAAAGTGAGAGATAACTTATATATATGAGAGAAAATCCCACCTTTATTGGGCGAGATGGGGACAAGAGGTGTGGAACTTGATTTTAAAGCTAAGGTTGGCCTGTGCGCTACCACTTTCCCATAATCCCACAAACGCAATTGGCCTTTACTAACTGAATTAATAGAGAGTAATAAGGAAACTGAGTGATGACTATTAGGGGTCAATTTGGCCGATGTTGAATGAAAATTGCAATGGCGGTGGAGTTTTGCAGGGGGCAAATAGTGCTGCTTGTGCCCTTGAATCAATTAAATTGATGGATCAAAAGCAAGAGCTCAAAATATATCCATTGTTGCATGGTTATGAAGTCCCTTAATTCATTGTATCAAAATATATCTCTACAAACAGTCACAAACAGGAAGTTAAACCAATATATCTATATCTAATATTCTATTTCCGTGCATTTGAAAAATCTTCATTAAATCTCTAAAAATTAAACATTTCTCAAGAATTGGACTCATCCTTCAAAATACAATTAAATGTTGACATCTTCCTTCTGCTAAGCATTCAAATTTCAAAACATTGAGAAAAGAAGAGTGATGTTTGAGGAAGTGTAGGAAGATCCCAGAGAGCATGATGCTGAAGACTTGGTTCAAATGCATTTTCCAAGTACTCATTCACTCCATTCATGGCATATAGTGATGCAGAGATCTGTCTTTCGACCTTCATTCGTTCGAATTCAGATAGCTCCAGATGATCATTCGATAGGTCAGGAAACAAATAACCAGCATTGTTGTGTTTAGGCAACTGTAACATTCCACTTTGAACCAATGGAAGCTGATGATCAAACCCTGTTGGAACCAGGGGCCATGATTGCTCTAACGGACAAGTAGTACTAGCAGTAGTAGTAATAGTAGTAGCGGTAGTAGTAGTACTGCTCGATTCAAGCTCTCGAAAACAGCTGCTCAAATCCGGCCTATATGCATTATCATCAAATGCAATGGCATCTTGTTTGATCCCCCCAATATTTATAAAGCTATCGCTAATATGGTTCGATAAAATACTATAACTACTATAACTATGATCACTACCAATATTGCTTTTAGTACTTACAATAGTACTCGGTTTTATAACAGCTTTCGTGTTTGTTGTGGTTGTGGTGGTGGTGGTGATGGAGGAGGAACTTTGTTTCAAGCTCTTTTTATGGTTAAGGAGGTTTCTGATCTTCAAGGAGAGATGGGAATTAGTGAAAACGGGGTTGGAAAAATTCGTTCGAGTATTCGATCCTCGAAGAAGAAAAGCAGCTTCATCGTAGGCACGAGCAGCTTCTTCAGCAGTCTCAAATGTGCCAAGCCACATTCTGATCTTCTGTGTTGTGTCTTTGATCTCTGCCACCCATTTCCCTGAAGGCCTCTGTCTAACCCCAACAAACTTGCTTCTGCTTTTGCTACGACTTCTGCCGGAAGCACTTCCAATACTGTCCTCCTTGAGTTGGCATTCTTCTTGTTTTTGGTGTCCCATTGAGAGAAGTAGTGTTTGAGTTGAGGGAAAAGAAGAGAGAAGGTGGGGGAGATTATAAAGAGATGAAAACCGTTGTGAGGGAAGTGGGGGGCTCGTCGTATGTAATTGTCAGCATGTCAGTTTGAGTTTTTGTTCTTGCTTAGGATGGTCTGATTTTTCAATGTTTGTGTCTAGAGTTATAAAACATGCAAGCCATTTTCATTATAAATTGCTTTTGCGGGAAAGCAAGAGTCAACTTATACTTTGAGTTGTCAATCAAAATAGAAGATAAGTTGGTCAAAGGAAAAAAAAAAACAAAGAGAGCAAAAACATTCGTGAAGGCACGAAGGAATGATGACACTTGGAGAGTTACGGACTAGTGAGAATGTGTTATATAATGGTGAAGGAAATGGTCCCCTCCAAAGGGAAAAATAACAAATGGGGCTTTTGAAGGAATCTCATGAACCACGCTAGGTTTGGTGGAATCAATCCTAACACTAAGTACCAAATCTTGCGATAACCTTGCCTGCTCAAGAAGATAATGACAATTTTCCTTTTTTCTAATAACCAAAACCCCGTCTGCCACTTGCAACCTAAACCTAAATCAAATTGCAAGTTCAGTTATAATTAAAATAAGGAAAAATCCTAAAAAAACCACCTCATTTTTTTTTATAGATTATCTATTTTCTCTAATGTAGTTTCGTTTTTATCTAAAATCTCTCATCTGTTATAAAATTAACAAAAAAATTGAACAAGAAGTAAAAAAACACTTTTAACCCTCAAAATTTTATTTAAAAAATAAAATAATTATAAAATAATATTTTAAAATAAAAAATTTTAAAAATTGGACATCCAATTCCACCAGTCATTACATCATCATCATCAACCTTCAGACCCACCACCAACAATGAACCACAACCATCACAAATGAACATACCAACAACACAATCAACATACTAAAGATGAACAACAATAAATCAATAAACTCATATTGAACAACAATCAATCAATAAACCCACAAAGACTGAAAATATACATATATATATATATCAAGCATCATCAAGTGCACTTGGAAACCCAAAAAAATCATCTAAACCTAAAAATCATCACAAATCAAGCATAAAAAATCATTAAACATTATCAAATATCAAACCTTCAACTGGGTTCGTTCATCTGGGTTTGAACCCAGTTGAGGGTTCATCTGGGTTTGGTTCGAACGTAGTTATGAATTCAAACCCAGTTGAGGGTTTAAACCCATATGAAACCTTATCTGGGTTCAAATTCAAATGATAAAAAGAAAGAGGAAAGGAGGAAGAGCAGGCGGCGACATTGGAGGGGGTAGTGGTGGATGTCTAGTGAAGGTGGAGGTGACGGTGAGTGACAGAGCAGAATAATAAGAAAAGGAGTTAAAGAGAGAGAGAGAGAGAAAGAGAGACTAATGAAGTTATAGAGAGAAAAGAGGCTGGTAAGGTGTAGAGAGAGAGAATTGAGTGATAAGAAAAAAAATTATTTTTATTCAATATTTTTTTATTTTTTTATTTTCAAATAAAAATATCTTTAGTTTTTTATATTTTCATATTCAATATCATTTATTTATTTTGATTTTTCATATTTTAATTAATATATATTTTTTAATTTTCTTCACATTTTCGCTTTTACTCTTAGAGTCAAACAATCAACCTTATCCACCTAATGAAATTTGTTACCATCAGAGGTATTATAATGCTTTTATACGCCTCCAAGATATATTTTAGGTGTTTATTTAAAAATAAGTGTATTATGAATAAAAACCAAATCATATAGAAAAATATGGATAATCTATTAAAATTCAGAAGTTTTTTGAAATTATCCCTTTAAATAAATATGTGCCACTATTATGGGAATAAATTTCATATATAATGTCTAAGTTAGACATGCTCAACATATCTCTAACCATAATTCTATATTTTAAAGAAGCAAACATAAATCAAATCCCTAACTTGATAGGAGCAAGATCCAAACCGAAAGGCTAAAACCCCACTCAAAATAAATCAAATCGCACATCCACTTATAGTCTACATGGTTAATGAATCTCTCTCAATATTGAGCAAATAAATATCAAAACTGTAAATATAATGTTTAATTTCTTTATGCCCCGAGAATATTTCAAAAACGAAGACATAATTTAAATTCCCAACTTGATGTGAGGCAGATTCAAACCTAAAGGCTAATACCTCTTAACTAACGAAAAATGATAAGACTCAATCTGAATCTCTTGTTCTAAGATCAATATAATCATGAATCAAAACCATGTTCCCCAAGTCCCTTATTAATAATAGTTACATTGAGATAAAGTAAAATAACTAGCATCCACTCCAGAATCATTTCAATCAAATATTAATAAGCATGTAATAAAACGAATTTTAATAATCTTAATAATAGTTTCCAACACATGTCCTGCTTTCAACAATTTACTATGACTAAAGCTAAATTATGATACAAGTTCATGTACACCAAAAATAACACAAGTCAAATGAAACATCAATCATATTATGTAACTTAATCCATGTATCCAACAATTCACAAATTGTCGAAACGAAATTTTTAACAATAAATTAATTTATTGGCATAGCAAAAGTGTGTGATGTCACACAAATTTTGTATAAACAAAAAACATGTGACATGCACCCCCTTTTTATGCCTAATTGGGAACAAAAATTGCAAACGTAATGAAAGAATCATCACCATCCAAAATTTTTGGTTTAAATATAATCACAATCACAAAGTTTGTATGATTTTGAAACAAAAATCACAATGCGACCAAAACTGCAATGGGAATTCACCTCCCCGGCAAAACCCAGAAAACCTCACGCATTTCAATGACAAAACCCCTCACAAGACCCAACAAAAACGACCTATTCTTTTGTTTTCTTCTTTCAGACTCGATATGGGGTCCTTAATTTAACACTTTTTTTTTTTCGTAATATACACATTCTACAAGAAGCGATTCATTTCAGTCGCAAGGACGATGACTTCCACGCTCAATCAAACTGACGTTGGGATGCTGTCAAACATCATGCAAAAGAATCGCGAGAACTGTCTTATGGAAAAAGAATGGGTAATAAATATACTTCAAACACATGGGCCGGAGATTGCCTTCTCCCCGAAACCAGCAGGATGCTCACTGTTTCCAAAAATTTGATCATGAGAGAATAGATTGCAGAGCAAGCTGTTGTTGTGGTTGCAAGGATGACCAAGTTGAGGCCAAGGTAGCTGGTGGCAGTGTCTGCTGAAGCTGCCTCAGCAGATTGACCATTCGGCTTGCAGTTTGTTCTGTTGCTAAATCTTTACCACATAGAACCTACACAAACAACTCACACTCAATATAACCAATTCCTTCAATTTTAAATTCTTGTTCACCACTTTTTAGGACAGCATTCAGTCATTTTCAAGACGCGATAACTTAGTTTTAAAATCTGTTTCCCTAATTTACTATAGATCATCATCAAACTTAATGACAACATCTGAGGAAAATAACTGATTTTACGACACAGAAGAATTCTGCAATAGGACATGTTTGACGGAATCAATTACCTTTTGTATTCATGAAAAATCTCAAATTCTTAAACTGTCAAAAGAGCTAATGTATAAAGTGAAAACTGACCTCAGCAAATACTGCAACGATTTTAGGAAGATATTGATGGTTGGGACCCAAAAGATCAGGATCTGACCTGTAGATAGAGAAAAAGGTGAACCTTAATTCATTATGCAAGCCAAAGCTAAAAGCATATATATAACATAAAAGGAAAAATTACAAGCAGAAGTCACAAAAAAAAAAATTGAAAAAAAAAAAAATAAATTAGAGCATTACCTCTCTACCATTGACGAAAGCTGCTCATGCACAACTTTGGCCTCAATCAAATCACCTTTTATTGGCAAGCAGTTTAACCATGCAGGAACAACCTACCAAAAATTAAAGCTATATCATTAAACCAAATGGCCAAGTAATAACTAGTTTAAGCATTAAAAGTTTCATACTTGCATTGCGCAAAAAAATTTAGACTAGAAAGTATAGGTTGCATATGGTCAACGTTGCAGCAGACAGCAGCAGTGGTGCTGAGGTGGGCAAGTTGAAGGGGAACCATAACAAGAGTAAAAATGACAGCCATTTTTACCTCCGATACTGTTAAATGACTAAATCAATTAGTCATCAATATGCAGCTAAAAGATTTTGAAAATTAGTAAACGGAACACATTAAATTTTCAGTTCCATAGACCCATACCCACGATAATCATTCACTGATGGTAGACAATTTTCAACTCTCTCTCTCTCTCTCTTTTTTTGAAAGAGGGGAGAGACAGTGATGTGGCTGGGATGGTATATAGATTAGAAAGCCACCACAAGTATCGACCATAAATTGACAGAACAGAAACACTTAAGTACCTGAGATGCATCAATACTACCACGGTGAAACTGGCATATTTTTCCCAATGCAGAAACAGCATTATCATATGCCATCACATTCTCTGATTGCAGGGCATTAGGATGTCGTATCACAACATTTAACCTTGATAAAGCCTCTGGAAAAAGTCACAAATGTTAATAAGGTAACATATGCAAACAATTGACTTATCAAAGACATGCAAGAAGAATCTACCTCCAACAAGAGGTTTAAACACAGATCCACCAAATTCTGCACAGACACCCAGTCCATATACAGCTGCCTGAAAAGCCATAACAAAAAACAGGATGAGACCATCAGCAGCCCAAGCCATACACTTGAACAGCTTATTGAGTATATACAGACCTGTCGGACATCTGGGTTCTCATCATTGCAGGCCTCTAATAAGAAAGGAAGAAAGGTATCATAATATCTGTCACACAAACATCAGAAAAATTATACTCAATGACTATTCTCAAGATAATTTTCACCAGAAAGTAAAAGATCAAAGAAAGCTTACTTAAGAGCTGCCTCACGACACTGCTCAGCAACATCATCAAAGATGCAAATTGCGATCCTTCTCTCTTCAGGTGTCTTATCCTTGCCCTATATTTTAAACACCATATACCAACAACATCAGATATCCTCAATAAAAATGAGCATGTAGCACTTTCAACCAGTGAATACTGGAAAAAAGAAGGGGAAAAAAACAAGTGCACAGCTCAAAAACTTCTATTTCAGCCAACTAAAAGATCCTTGGTCTAAACAGTACATGCTTCCAACTTCTTTGAGGCTATATCAAAATGGTCAAGTCTATATCCAGTCTATCTACCTCTGTCAGGTGCATATCACATTCAACATTTGCCATACAATTTCTTCAGGGTTCATTGCACATGTAAACAATAGAAGTCCTTAACAGAGATACACCCTTATTTCTTGCTGCTTAACTATTAATACAAATGGACATCACATTGAGCTTTTGTACAGATTTTTATAGCATCAACTGCAGTTCCACCAGATATCATTACATGCATGAGAATTTTGCAAAGAACATTGATAGCAATTAAATATTGGTCTCATCTACTCCTTTTCTCTCTTTTCTCAACCTAGTTTGATTCCAATCTATCTTTTCCACCAACTTGTGACATCTCTTTCTGATTCTATTTTTCTCCTAAACTATCCTTTCAGTTTCTAAATTTTTTACAGATCTTAAAGTTCAAAACACAACAAAAATCAGCAAGCAGGATCACTGTCTAGCAACCATCAACCATTTGATAAGCAAAGCTCATACAATAAAAAACACACTTTAAGCAAACTTCAAAAGATAAATATAAAATAATTAATCATATAAAGAAAAAAATTGATGCACTAGGACCCAGACTAGAGAGAAAAAAAAAAAGAGAGAGAGAAAGAAAAGTTTAGATTTTCGTGATGGAACTTATTCACATAGGCGTTAAATACAAAGGTAGCTCATCAAAGAAAAAAAATGTATACATCTTTGCGATGGAACTTACCCACATAGGCATTAAATACGAAGACAGCTCATCAAAGAAAGGCAAGAAAGAAGCTTTAAATGTTTTGATCAAAGTTCCCAAAATTTCACCAACCTGGCACACCAAAAAGGAAAAAAAAAAAAAAAAAAACCCAGTAAGTGGATATGAAATTTAACTGATTCTAAACACGAAAATTTTAAATAATAATAATAATAATCCCACATCCAAATAACCATATAGTAGCTCTATTGATCGTGCTTTATGCTTACAGATGTAGAGCTCTATACTCACAGATGACTTTTTTTTTTTAATAAAGCTTATAGATGACATTGGAATATTCAACACTACTAACTTGGTCAAAAACTTCTTCCTCTTGCTCATTTTCTTCTTTAATCAACTCTGACTCCTCAGCATCGAAGTCTTCAGCTTTAGCCCTCTCTGCTCTTTCTCTCTTTCTACTTGAGCTAGCTGTTATCACTTGTTTAATCTCATCTACAATGGATCTGACCTGGCCCTCGTCCAGGAGTCGTCCCGAAATCTAAAAGTAATGCAAAATTTGCAAAATACAGTCACAAATTTCATCAAGTGCAACATAAGCGCAAATGGTATAACTGCTAAAAGTATTTCTGGTACTTGTGCTATTCTACTTCAGCAACATGGTGGTGGTGAAAATAACACCATAGAAGTATACTTGCCTATACAGGTAATAAATCAACTAAAATGTGGAACATAAACACGTGCAACACAACTAAACACAAAAGTATGCCTTTAGATGTTAGGTGCAGCTATTAACTACATATCCTATTCAACCACACCACCGTAAAAATTAGATCCATAAATCAAGTTACGTACGAAAAGTTTTACTATTGCATTAATATAAAAATCATAAAAATACTCATTTCTAATGGCCCCTTTCTTGCCCTCCCAGAGTCAATCTAACAGACACGAAACCAAGACAAACCTGTAAGCACTCATTCAATGAGTCCAACATACTTGCACAGATCTCAGTATCAGGTTCCTGCAAGCAAATTGCAACTCAATACTTTGTCAATAAAATTAATGTGAAGTAAAATCAAGAGTATGAAAAGTAGTTTTCAGCAAAAATATATTAGAAAACCTTATGCAGTGCCTCCACCAATGGTGGAATTATGAAGTCAGACAACTGCTTTATATAGGACTCATTACGCCCTTGAGCTAGGCCTTTCTCTACAGCTAATTTTGCTGAGCGCAGTAACTCTGGCATGGCTGTAAACAGAAAAAATAAGTTTTTAATCAGGAGATTAGCAAAGGTCCCAGAAGCAAAGGTCCCAAAATACATGACAGAGCAATAAACAATCGCAATTTCATACCTGAAACAGCTGCTTTTCTAACTTCTTCATGGAAATAAAATTTAAGAAGAGGAACTAAAATTGGGGCAACCTGACAACGACACTCATGTTAGTATAGGAATAAAGACGAGTACAGAAATATAGTTCTAAAAGACAGACCTGATCAATCCACGGAAAGAATCCCTCCTTCAACTCATCAGCATAGCAACATAGCATGTTACAAGCTGTAGCTTTCTCTTCCAGGACACTAGTCTTAATTCCTATTCTTTTGTCTCCAAGAGTAATGGTCTCCATACTGCAATAGATAGAGAACAATCATTAATGTGCCAAAGACCATTGTGCAGCACACCCATGATGCTAATGCTATAAGTCACCATTTTGTTGCACATAAAACAGCAAAGGAGAAACTTAAAATAGAGTAAAGAAGAGCATGAAAACCGAAACAAGGAGACAGAGAAGTAGAAAGAAAACTTTATATTTATCACTCCGCCAAGAAGCCTCTTGAGTTACAATCGAAGGGGCCACATATATAAAAGAAAAAAGTGGCTGCTACATGTGTTAATAAAAGGACACCTGATGCTTACATTTAAAGCAACAGGAGAGGTGGAAAGACACATGTTATCCACAAGAAGACAATGTCCATAACATTTCCATACACCCATAACATTAACTGTATGCATTAGGTGTCCTTCTCGTAACTCATGCAGCAGCAGATATTTGCCTAAATATATTTGGCAACTTCATTTGTAATCAAAAGGCTTCTCGGCCAAATGATAAATAAAGAGTTCTCTCTCAATTTCTCAATCTCCCTATTTTGGTTTTCATGCTCCTCTTCTAATATCTTTATTTTGATTCTCTTTATTTTACAACATGTTAAAATGATACTAGCATGTGGGTGCAAGTATGGACCTTCATGAACTTCTCTGCATGTCTCAGTGCGTGCAAGAGAGACACAAAGGATAGAGACAACAAGAACAAAAAGGGTGAAATACCACCACATGTTCTAGTTGCAAATAAATGTTTAAAAATTTGACCAAATAGATGATTAGATAAAACAAAATGACTGGTATATAATTATGCATACGTGTGGCAACCATTGGCATTAAATCAAATCCTGGAGGGAATGTGTACCTTTCATCATCAGAGTCATCAATATCATTATCAGAATCTGCAGACGTAATGGTTACATCCGGCTTAAGTTGAGCAGACTGCAGCAAAGGTGGCATGACAACACTCATATAGGGAAGGAAATCTTGTCCAAGACATTTGCAGAGTCTGGCCCATGCCTGTAACAATATACTAGTTGTCAAAAGCAGAGGACGACAACTATATACTATGACACTTTCTTTGCATTGTTAAAGACATAACATATACCTGTAGCATGTAACTCGTTGTTGGATCATCTGTCTCCATTTGAGATCCTTGTAATGACATAAGTACTTCCATAACCTTTCACAAAGTATATGAAAAAACGTCAAATCTGATATTGCTATCACTATGGACTGATATTTAAGAATAGAATCCACAGAGACTAAGTTACTATTCAAGTTAACCAGTTCCCAACCCCACCAGCCCACAAAATGTGCCACACTACAGGCTTCTTGTTGTCTCAATGGACAAGGACGAGTTCCAGTAACAGTTTATCAGAATTAATCAATAATTCTCCACTCATACATAATCATTGAAATGCAAGCAAATTGTTTAGTTGATTTATAATCTTCATTGGACACTAATGGCCTGGGCAGCAGCAGTCCATCAGGAATAATTGTGAATAATGAGTCGTCTACCTGTTTAGCATCATTTCTGAACTTCTCCTTTCCTACAGCCATTCCAACCAGACTAATGCACTCCATGGATTTGGCACGAAGCATACGGTTAGACTTGTCAGTCGCATTCACCAAAATTGCTTTCAAGTAAGGCATAACAGCATCATAGTATTTTTGGAAGTGCTCCTACAAAACTAGTACTGTTAGACATTGGACTTTTATAACAACAGCTGATCAAAGCAGCTTATAAAGAAATACCTGAGAAGAGTCAGCAACTGATGCCAAAGCAGTTAAAGCTCCCTCTTGCACCATTTGTTTCCCATTCTAGCAAATCACATACATGATACTCAGCCCAAAAAAAAAAATGCCAATTCATTCGAGAGTAGTTATGTAAAGCTTAAAACTAAAATTTGTTATTGATTATTCTGACAACACACACCTGTAGAAGTACAAGTAATTTGCTCACTATACCATCCAAGTAAGGCGTTAAGATTTCTGGAGTGCAGTTCTCGCTGAAGTTAAGCACTGCTGAAGCAGCATGTGCCTGTTAATACACAAATTACAAAGGATTAACCACCATGGACATTTCGAACATCATCTTAACATTTCACTTTTATTGCCAAACAAAACATCCCAATTCACTTGAAGAACAATAATCATACAAAAGGTTTTTAACCAGTTGTTTTGGACTATGCAAACCTTCAAGTAAATAGATATCTCATTTACTACCAAATGCTGCACTTTCCAGTAATTACCCAAGCTATCTACATATTACCAAAACATACATACAGAGGGAAGACACTGCAGCCCCAGTAAACCTTTAGAAAAGAAAAAAAGAATGACACAATCATGGTTACAACAAAAAGAAAAGATAACCAGCTTCTCTGCAATTAGATGCAATCTCACAACAAGCAGAAATAAATTCCATACATATAGGCAGTACCAAAGTAAGAACAAAAAATTCCCTTCAAAGTTGCAAGCAGTAGAAGTTATGCAAATGATAGATACACTTTTTTCCATCATGACTCACCATATTAGACTAGTTAAAATTACACTAAACTTACAACAGAAATCAAATGAACATCCAGTTCAGATTCCAATAACACCACCTGAGTTCTCATGACAAAAAACCAACTCAATAAAAACATAATGCTAACCTGTACTCGAGGATTTGGGAAATCATCCATAGCGCCAGCTAAGGCTGGCAGAACCTGTGGATGGAATTGATTTTGCAAATCTGGACCCAAATCAGTTGACAGTTGCCCAATTGCATTAATAGCTGCCCATCTCACTCGAGGATGAGGATGATGAAATGATTTCAGAACCATAGACAACACTTGCTCCAAGTTTTTTACCATTACCTGCAACAGAAGCAAACTATAAATCAAAATGGTTTCTTTCAAAAAGAAAAATTCACTGATAAAATCTATCCAAGCCAAACGCCATTAAGTAAAAGAATCAATCATTGATTCCAAGACATTAACGATATCTCAAAAGAAGACCTTATTGCAACCCTCAGCAATCTGGGCAAGTGCAATCAAAGCAGCATGATGCTTCTGCCATTCGGGCGCAGCCAAATAAGCTGGCAACTGCGCAGAAGCGACGGGAACAACCGTATTGCCGCCCAAAGCAATAGCCAACCTATCCAAACACTCCTGGCCAACGCTGTAATTACTAGTCTCACCCGCATCCTCATCCTCGGTCTCAGCAGTATGCCAAGCAGGATCATCCTCAATATCCAACAACATCCTCATCAGAATAGCAAAAAGACGACTTATAAACTGAGGAAGCTTCCTCATCATCCCAGGAGCCCTCTCTCTCGCCTCCGCCAACGTAATCACAAACTCGATTGCCAAATGCCGAGTCCCTTCCTCCAGACTCTCCGCCTCAGCAATTTGAAGCATCGACTCCACCACGTCCACCAGCTGCCTTCTAAGAAACCTTGGTTCCGTGCCAGCCAGCTCGATTAGCAGCTCCAACGCCTCCTGAGCCGTCGCCTCGTTCCCCTTGTTCAAAGACTCCGTCAACGTCCTCATCATCGACGGCAGCAGATCCTGGAACCGGTCCCGATCCATGGAGCTGCTCAAGCACTGAATGAAATTGATCACCGCGTTCAACGCCGCGATCTTCACATCCGGATCGTTCGAATTGGTCAAGCAGTTCAAGAACACGGCGTGCAGATGCTTTATATGCGGAATCAAACTGTCTCCTATATACTGACTCAACTGCGCGAAGATCAAAAACGCCGATTCCTGCAACTTATGCGAATCGCTGGACACACACTGAAACATGAACGGCAAGAGCTCCGGCCAGGCGTTGTCTGGAAGGAGATTGGAGGCGAGCTCAGAGACGGTGTCGCAAAGCTTCTTGGAAATCGACTTGATGGACTCGGACTGGACGGAGGAGAGGAGGATGGATTTGATATTGGACTGAGTGGAGGGGGTGAGGCGAGGCCAGAGGAAGGAATCGTCGCGGGTGAGGAGCTTACGGAGGAGGACGGCGGCCATGGCGCGGGCCTCCTGGTGAGGGGAGAGCTGGAGGAGGTGAGAGAGCTTGAGGGTGAGGGAGTCAGGGTCGTGCTGCTTGCAGAGGTTGAAGACGAGCTCGGCCTCGGAGCGTAGCTCGTTGGAGGCCGACATGAGAGAGGAGATGAGGTTCTCGAAGTGACCGGAGTCGGGGCCGAGGATGGCCGCCAGTTGAGCCTGTTGTTGAGGCTGGAGATGAGTCGACGACTCGGCGGCCATGGCTCTCTCACTTAGGGTTTTTGGTGCTGCTCTAACACTCTGCTTCGATCACTCCTCTATACTGTAGAGAGAGAGTGGTGTGCGCCTTCGTGTGTGTGTGCTTGTGATTTTGAGGGTTTTTTTCGGTTTTTGAGGATTTTTATTTTTTTAATTTATTTAGACAGTGGGGTCTTATTTATTTATTTTTAGGGCAAACGAAGGATTAGCTGTATTTTAAAAAAAAAAAATTGATATAATGAATAAAGAGGATTTTTTTTTTTTTTTTGGAGGGAATATGAGATATTATATTAATCATTTACTAAAATAATTATGGATTATCGAGTTTGGTTTTTTACTTATTTATGTTAAAACAAGGATAGTCGAAATATTATTTTATAAAAAAATAAAGGATAGTCAAAATACGCAGCGACGAAATGCTCTCCACTCCTAATGAATGATTGTTCAGCAATAAGAATATTTTAAAAAAGTTAACAATTAACGGATGGGAACTCATCGAAACCACTCGATTACATAGTTTTATGTCGCAGCATGGTCGAGAATTGAGACATGATCCTAATTGGGAGATATCTATAGTAATAAAAGGATAAAACTCTTTACATGTCTTTGTAAAATGTGCAAGCCCATACTTAAAGGCCCACGATTAAAGTTCATGGGATAATAGTGCTTAACCATCTAAACTAAATGAGGATATGTATTTATAATATTCTTTCTGGTGAATAATATAGTACATAGGATATATGTCATTCATTAATAGAAATGATTGAATATTTTATTTGATTATAAAAGGTTAAGAGTTCAAATTTACTATTATCCTAAAATATAAGATATAGATAATTTTTTCTGAATTTAATCTTCCTCCATCACACACACTTATATAATACATAGGATAAACTCATATTCATGCACAAATGATATATTATATGAGTTATCTAGATCCTATTAATAATGTGATAATTAATGTAATCTTGACAATTCACATATCACATCATTTAAATATAAATTTAGGTAAAATATTTAAAAAATCTAACATTACTCTTAATAAAATATTCATTAATTTATTAATAATTTACATAGCAGATACCATTTGTAATTTATATGACATATAATTTTGGTAAAAATATATTTTCGTTTATAATCTATAGGTCACATAACTTTGGTAAAAAATAATTTTGGTAGTATTACTCAACCATGTTTTCAGTCAAACAACGTGGATTTGTGTTGATCTTGCTCCAAAACCATGATTATTTCCATTTTTATTAAATCTTAGAATACCTTTTTAGAATTCCATCTTGCGATTTTATTTTGTATGAATTCATGTATTTCTAATAGACCACCATTTTCTTAAAAAAATATATATATATGACTAAATATTTTGAGGGATCTATTATTAGTACATAGCGAGATAAACCACACAAGTATGGTCCAAAATACATTTCCAACAACATAGAGAGATTTCTTCACTCTTTGTGATTTAATTGGTAAAAATGGGATTCAACCTCCTATCACGAAGGCAAAGGGAAAATGTTCAATCATTGCGCTAAAAGTCGATGCACCAATGGATCACTTTTTGGTTTAGAGAAATTGAACATTTCTGAAATAAATCCTATTAAACATGTTTGAAAATACAATAAACTATTTTTGTTTTATGAGTTAATATAACGAATATATATTTCTTTCAAGGGCAAATTACAATAGAAACCTTGACTTTTAGTTTAATTGCAGCTGGATTGCACTTTTACCTAAATAACATATTAGTAACTTTAATTAAACGGCTTACTATTAAAGTTAATGATTCACTAATTAGATATGATGAACACATCGAACTCACGTCTAAATAAAATATTTCACCGATGTTATAACAAATTTATTTTTAATTACATGTTAAAAATTAAAAATTTATTAGATGTGTCATGTAAATATCTTTCATGAAATTTAAAAATAAAAATAATAAGAATTAAAAATCTCTTATTCAATGTTTTTTTTTTTCACTTTTTTATATTTTTTTCTAAAAAATTGGTCCCATTTTTAGTTTTAAGATTTTTATTTCTTTTAGTTTCTTTAGAATAAAATAACCTTGTTACCATTGTGATGTAAATAAGTTAATGAGTTAACTATCTGGAATAATTTCATTTCCGCTTGTAATTTGACATAATAACCAAAAAAAACCTCAAATTTAAGAAATCGCTAAGGATATCCCATAGTTAATAAAAATAGCCAAAAAAAAACTTCCTATCATTCTTAAAAGTAGCTAAAAAACCTCTTGTCATCAATTTAAAAGTTAAAAGTCAATGCTTGATTATTAATCAGGAAAGACAAAATCATCAATTTATTGTAAAATAAATTTTAAAAAAATTAAACCAATAGATGAGTGCCACATGTATACTGTAGGTGGGAAATTATATTTTTAAAAATAATTAATAATTAAAATAATTAAAAATATTTTTTAAAATCATGTTCACCGCATAATTCAAAAAATAAAATAAAATAAAATAAAACACTTCATTTCTCCCAAAAAAAAAAATCTCTCTTTCTTTTTTGCTCCGTCTATTCTTCTTGGCATAATTCAAAAAAATAAAATAAAATAACACTTCATTTCTACCCCCCAAAAAAAACACACTTCTCTCTTTCTTCTTCTTCTTCTTCTTCTCTTCTTCTTTTTTTTTTGCTTGTTCACGAACCCAAATGAGATTTTTTTTTTTTTTTGAAATAGTTTTTAATAAGATCTCAAATGAATGTATATATTGTAATTGTGTTGGGTTGAAAGAAAAATGTGGTTTTATGTCTAAAACTTGATTCTTTTTTCATGCTGATGAATGAATCCCAACTCATCAAAAGCCAACTAATTCATCATCTTAGTTCAGCATTTTGTTGTTAAGGATGATAATAATAATGTGTAAGTGATTAGCGGAGAGTGTTTGAAGACAATGTCTTAGTGTTTTTTTCTTCTTTTTTTTTTTAATTTCATTTTTGTTTTGTTAATTTTATTATTTCAAGTTTTCTATTCATGAAAGATAATTTCGTCTTTTCGTGCACGATCTTCATCAAGATCCACTTTTCACTAATAGACTTAACAAAAGAGGAAAAATTAAATTTATCCAAACCATAGAGAAAAATTAGCGATTAGATCAAATAATAGAGGATATTAAAATTATCCCCAGCTATCCAGTCACAAATATTGATTTGTTATTTAAGCAAAAATGCAATGTAGTTGCAATTATACCTGAAGTCAAGGCACTCCATTGCAAGTTACCATTCTTTCAATTTATTATTGTTACTTTAAATGGGCAATTGCAAAACATCCATTACACTTAGGGTGTGTTTACTTCATGGATTGGGGAATGGAAATCAGGAATGGGATTGATTGATGGTGTTTACTTGCTTAAAATTCATTCTGTAATGGGAATGAAAGAGTGGGCCCCACATCAATTTGGGGTTGAGGAATGGGAATCTCATTTCCCCCAACCCACTTGGGAATCTCATTCCCATTCCCTTTGTCAAGCTAAAATGTCTCTTATACCCTTATTTAAAAAATGTGTTATAAGTTTATTTCCTTTGTTTTATATTTATAAATATAAATATTTACATATGCTATAAGTTTTCATAAAAAAATGTGTTAGTGTAAAATGTTATATTTTGAAGAATATTACAATAATACGGTTAAGAAAGTTTAGGTAATATTTTATATATAATTAAAAAAAATGATTTGATATACCATATAAATACATAATATCTTCTTCTAAAAATAAAATAATAAATACACAAAATGCTTACAATGATATTGTCAAATTGTTAAAAAATTTTTTTTTTTTTTAGCTTATTATGATGAATTACAAGATAAAAAGATAACACTAACATTTTAAACAAAATTTTGTACATTGTAATTAATCCATAATTTTAATTAAGAGCATTTTTGTAACTTATAATTAATCCATTCCGATTCCAAAGTAAAGTAAACAGCTTAATGGGAATACTGTTAATTCCGATTCCGATTGTTACAGTTGAAGTAAACAACTTATTCTGATTCCGATACTTCATTCCGATTCCAAGTCATTCCGATTCCAGATCATTCCGATTTCCATTCCGATTCCTCTAAGTGAAGTAAACGCACCATTAGTATATTTACTTGAGTATGTAAATTTATAATATAACTATGCAAACACTGCCTCATGCTTCATTACTGATTTATTGTTGCAGCTACACCCCTATAATTGATTAACTAATATTGACCATTAGTCAAAGGCGTAAAAAACCAAAATACTCCTTTTTTTTTTTTTTTTCAAAGTCAAATATACAAAAAGAAAAATCTGTTACTTTTAGTTTAAAAATTGAAAATATAAGAAAATTATTTTAAAATACAAAAATTAAGAAAAATGTAAGAAAACAATCCAAATCATCACCATTTACCATAAAAACACAATGTCCCAATCTAAGTCATCATCATTTACCATTTTTTAAAATCATAAATAGTTCTTAAAAAAATTCTAAGGAAACTAATTTTATAATAATGAAATGAGATACTATAGTTATTAGTATCTTTGCTTTTTTGTGTAAAAAAGGAAAAGTTATTTGGAAAATAAGCATCTTTGTGGCTGCCTTTACACCTAATATAGAGCTGTGTTTTAAACAGGTAATTTACAATAATATGGTTGAATATTCCACACAAAAAAGAAGAAAAAAATCTCTTCAACTTTGGACCGACATTTAAGTTCATAATTATTATTATTATTATTTAAGCACATTTAAGTTCGTAATTATTTTTTTTTTCATGATATAATTTTTCATCAAGACATTTAATGCAAGCTATAATTTTTCTCAACTAATTCTATAATATTTATGTCAATTTAACGAAATCCCATTATAAGCCTATGAGATGCGTCTCTTACATTTACAGCTTTGAAATTGTGGGTTCAAGTCTTGTCTCCCTCTTTTTAACTCTGAACTAATTAATTTTTTTAAGCAAATCTCATTCTTTTTTTAAAAAATATATATATATATATGATAAAATTTACTATTATTGGGAGAGAATCTTCAAGCCAGAGTTTTACTTTTAGATTTTTTAGAAGTTGAGTTTTTATAAGTGAAGCTTTTGGGGAAAAAAAATTATTGATTATTTAGTTGTTTAATTAAAAAAAAAAAAAAAAAAAAGCTTCTTTACAGACATAGAAGACTTATGATTGAATAAATTTATTAAACTTTTACTTGAAAAAAGTTTTAGTGAGATTAATAAAATATTACAGAGCGATTTTAATATTTTACTATTTAAAAACAAATATATATACACACAGAGACACTTTGAAAAGTCTATAATTTGAGCATTCTACCGTAGACTTAACAAATTTTTTTTAATCGTCTAAGGCTCTATTGGACTAGCAATCCAAAGATACAAAATGATTGAAACAAAAAAAAAAAAAAAAAAAATCGAGATTTAAAAAAAAAAAAAAACGTTGGCCAAAGGAGAAATTATACCAAACATATATTAATCAATTTAATTAAATCCCCAGTTGAGATTGATTTGCACCAATTATTGTTTCTTACAAACCTAATGACTTCAATATAATTAATATATTGTTTGCCAAATCATCATCATTTTGTTAAATTTATGATATCCAAATCATTATCATTAATAATATGATGAAGGATCATGTTGTCGTAATGTCTATTAATGTCATTGAGTCAATTAATAATATTCAAACAAATTAGAAAATTTTTCATTTGGTAAATTAGAAAAATTTTAAAAATGACCTATGCCTCTCCTTCCCCTTGTCCTCCCCCCCAGCCAAAAAAGAAAAAAAAAATGTTTTGCAATTATATGATCTTTAAAATTGGGGATAATCCAAAAAAAATACTCTAATTTTTTATAAATTATTCATTTTTTCCTATGTAATTACGTTTTTATCTAAAATATCATTTGATTAAAATTAAACACCAAAAATACCTCCTGAAGACATATGAAATGACGATAATGCTTTTACGGTAATAGATTCCGTTAAATTGATATAATTGATCATTTAACTCTAAGAGCAAAAAAAGAAATTCAATGGAAATATTAATAAAAATATATAATATTAAAATAAGGTATGTTTATTTCAAAAATAAAATAAAAATAATATATAAGATTATTTTCTTTTTGTTTTTTTTTCTCAATTCCTCTCTCTATAGCATGTTCTCTCTCGCTCTCTCTCTTCTCATTATTTCTCCATCTTTGATCGGATTTGTAAATGTATTCGACAACGATGACATGATGGAGACCCCAATTTTAGGTCTCTAGTAATGGAGACTCAAATCGTGGAAACCTTTCCGAGTCTCTACGATTAGACACCGAGTCCTAAGTTTCCAAGATCGGATATCTAATTATGGGTCTCCAATCATGGAGACCTAGGTGGGTTTCCAATAGTTTGGAGACCCAAAATGGTATTCACTATTGGTGGGTCTCCAATGGTGGAGACCAATGTTTTTTTTTTTTTTTTGCTGATTATTTTTTATTTTATTTTATAGTGTTTGCTATTGATTGTGAAAGATTGATGTTTGATAATTATGGGAGATTAATAATTATCAGAGATTGATGATGAGTCTGAAAACTCATAAATAGGGAAAGAGAAAAAAGAGGGAGAGAGAGAAAAGGGATCTGAAAATATAAGAAGTTAAAGATGAAGATGATGTTCATGGCTATGGAGATCCATATTAGATCTCCACCACCCATCAATTGGATAGAAGATGGAGATCCAATTTGGATCTCCATTTTTATTTTTTGCATTTTTAATTTAATGTATTTTTATTTTTTAAAATATCATATGAGGGGTGGTTTGGTATTTTTATCTTTTATATATGTTAGTTTCACTTTTCTGTTAACGAATAAGATATTTTGGATAAAAACAAAACTACACGAAGAAAAATAGATAATCTAACAAAAGTTAGACGATTTTTTAGAATTTTCAATTATAATTATCACTGCATAAGATGTTAAATATATTCATCTTTAAAAAAAAAAATTTATAATATTAAATGATAAAAGGAAATAGTATTACACTCAGCTAGTTCTGTGTTGGTTTATTTGTAATTATCATAGTAATTATAAAAACAATTATGACCTATGTAACATCTTCAAGAAATTGTCACATTATTTACCACCTCGATTTTTTTTTTTTTTTGGTCTCTTGAAAATCTAGCTGGCTCTATGAAATATGTAATAATTATACTTTTTTTTTAAGCATTACAGTTAATCCAAAGTTTTGCTGAATTGAAAATAGCTCAAATTCACAATCTCATGACATGTGTGTAAAACCTATATCACTTAGTCAATCCCATTTTATCTATAACTGTCGCAATTGGTTAGCTTGTTTTGCTTAATTTTTATTAAAATATATTTTCAAGGATTGATACTTAATGGTGAATCAACATTTTGATGAGTACTACAAACAAAAGATGAGTATGAATATTATTGGCTTTAATTATAATTTTTTTATGTGCATATATAATATAAAAATAACTCAAAATAAAGAAAAAAAATATTGTATTGAAAATGTAAAAAAGGGATTGTTTAATTTTTTTATCCAAAAACTGAATAATCCTAAAAGTTATTTAAAATTAAATAGTGATTGAAATTTGAAATTTGAATAACATTTTTTTTTTTTTGGTCTCATAGCTAAATCAATTGTAAATTTGTTTGTATTTTTAAAGTTGTAATTATCAGAAAAACTAGTAATTTGATAATTAGATCCTTTTTACTATCCATTGTTATAAAACTTTATTTAATATGATATAAACAACTAAAAACAAATAATTTAACAAATTCCAAAACATTTTTATGTACATATTATTCATAATTAAAATATGATTAAAAAAACATGTAGAATTAATGATATTTATATATTTAAGTACAAATGAAAAGACCTTTGAATTTAATAAAAAATAAGTGTGTAAATTGTAAATTAGTATAATTCTAAGAAAATTTGGGATGAAATGTGCATAGGATTTTTCTTTTAAAAGATTTTTTTATAAGTATTTTGGAACGAAAAATGAAATCTAGGAAATTTTCATAATAAAAATTAGCATAAACTTGGAAATATGTTATTATGAGAGGGTAGATAGAATATAATAATTTAAATATCATTAATTACATGATTTACAATTAAATTATAAGTAAAAAATTCCTACTTTTTTTAATTGTTTTTAGGTAGTTTTAAGTTATTTGTCTACTTTAAGTAAAAATAAAAATAACTTAATATGAACAATTCAATACTGCTAAATCATAAGTGCAAAAAATAAACAACTCAAAAGTGTTTTCAAATAAGATTAAACATGTTTCAAATAGTTATTTTATATCTCAAAATAATAATAATAATAATAACAACGATGTTGCTAAAAATTTACTCAAATATATTGTTTGATAGTAATGCTATTTTGCCCAAATTGGTATCCAAGTAATGTGACATCCTAAAAAATTAGAGTAACCAATCAAGTTTTAATTAATCAAATTTAATTGGTTAATCATCATATTCTTTAGAATGCCACATTATTTTGACATAATTTGGATAATTTATTTATTGTTTGGATAATGTGATAAGTTGGTCTGCAAATACTATATTAATTATAAAATAATGTACTAATAATGTCATAGTTACAAATCAACTTACTAAATTATTTGGACAATATTTTTAAACAAGATTTTTAGTTTTCTAAATGTTAAATCATAAAAGATACAATTTAATGCTTGTGCATTCACTCTCGAGTGAATATCGTATGTTTTTTTCTACACCTATTTTTGAAATTCAAGTTTTAACATGTATACTTGAACCGCAGATATAATGTTTAATCTTAACTGATTTCTATCAACTTGTGATTCATTTGTCCTCCAATTTTATATCTAAAAATGGTAGAGTAGCCCATAGCAATGGAATATTATCTAATAATATTACAATAAAAGAACATATTTTTACTTGCAAGATGTTTGCCATAGTAATAAAACATGCTTGGTGGCATTTTCTCTAAAAGACAGAGATCAGGTTCGAATAGCCATATCCGCAAATATGGAGAATTTCAATCTAACCCGTATGTATCGAGATAAAATTACACTTAAGTCTCTTTAGCTAAAGAACAATTTTTCCACTAAACATGGGTTCCTCTCTCTCGCTAGTTAGGGAAGTAGAGTTGAAAATTATGTTGTGGTTCATGTCGTTTCTTAAAGTCATTCCTAAGAGATTTCGTTAGACAAAAATGTAGTTCTAATATAATATATATATATATATATACATACTTGACAAATGATTTCATTTTTATTTCCCTATATATAATATTACAACTGAAATAATTTTAAATTAAACCACAATCAGACAATTTGAATGAAAACAAAAGAGTCCAAGTGCGGCTTCAATAAACGAACCAATCGAATATCAATAATAGGGTTTTTATTTCAAAATAATAATAATAATAATGGGGTTTCCAATCCTTAAACGCCATCGTTTAGCTTCTGTCCTCTTGATTCTTTACATTTTATTTTTATTTATTTGGTATATATATATTTTTTCTTTTAACATTTTCATCCGATAACATAGGCGGCAACAACGGATCATGCCCGACTGAATTTATTAAAAAAGAGAGAGAGAGAGAGAGAGAGATTGAGCCCCACATTTGTTTATAAATAAAATCTTGAAGTGTGGAGATCCCACGTTTTTATACAATTTTTATCATGTTTATGGGGATTAATTTCGTTAGGTATTAATAAACTGTTAACTTATTAGAGTCGAATTTAAAATAAGCCTAATAAACATTAAATTCAAACAGGAAGTTTGAACACTAAAATAACTTAAAGAACACAAAATTCATTAACTATATTACAACAATACCTACTACTACAACAAATATTTAAAATTTCATTCAAACATCTCAATTTTCTATAAGAATAGTTTGTTTCATACACAAATTTATAAGAATGACATTAAATGAATAAAATAATAATACGCAATATTTAAAAATAAACATTATTATTATTATTATTATTAATGTTTATAAAAGCAGTATTAGTGTATAATAAAAAAGATAATAATAAAGTAGATAACTAGATTATGATGAACTAAAAGTGTTTGACTTAAAATCAACCGGATTAAACTTGCTTTACCCATACCTTACCTGAAACCCGAATTTACTGCTCGAAATCTGGTCCAAAGGAATCAGGGCCTTGTTAGTTTGGGTCAAATTGAGGAATTTTAACATTTTTTGGTGATGATAATACATTAAACTATCATTCATTGCAAATATTTAATAAAATTTCAATGCTTACTAAACAATAATATCCACTGACTTGGGTAAATCTAAATTACCCAATTTATAAATTAATTGAAAATGACGAAACAACATATATGTGACATTATTAAAAACTACCTTTAAAATTATATAAACACATTTTCATGAGAAAATTATCAAAAACAACATTGCTTGATTTCAAGTCTCCATTTAAATTGTGTTCAACAAAAAGCCTAACTATCAATTCTAGAAAACCTTTGGTTGCACATGTTATCCTTACTCTAGGAACTACTCTACACATAAGCTAGATTTTCACTCAATAGCAAATATGTGTTTATTGGATATAGCTTGTCTCATAAGGGGTATAGATGCTTACATACCTTTGGAAAAGTCTTCATCTCTAGACATGTTGTCTTCAATGAATTAGAGTTTCCTTATGGGCCCTTATTTCAGGAGCATATTCAGTTGCCTACTACCAGTTCTGCTTTATCATTGCAGCACTTGCTTAATCTGTTTTTCTACAACAATATTCAAACACCTTCAGAACTCTCTCAAATATTGTAACTGAGTCCTACATTTTTTATATCTGATTCTCCTTCAACTTCTTCCAAGAACAATACTACAACTAGAAAATTCTTCTTCTGCTCTCAGTCATAATCCTTCACCAATCACAATTCCCTATCATTGCTCCTATACTCTTTACATATCCAATGGTCACAGGACTCAAGAGTGAAGTGTTAAAACCAAAAACCTATCTTTCCACTTGTTCTTTTCCTTCTAGTTATCTTACTGAGCTCGAACCTAAGAATGCCAAGGCTGGAATGACCGATTCTAGGTGGTTAATCAAAGCTATGCATGAAGAATTTCAGGCCCTTCAACAAAATTATACCAAGATGCTAGTACCAGCTACTGCTAATATGGATATAATTGGTTGCAAATGGGTCTTTAGGACCAAATATAAGCCAAATGGGTCTATTCTCAAGCACAATGCAAAGACTAGTTGCCAAGGGCTTTCACCAAACCACATGACTTGATTATTTTGATGCCTAATTTAGTCCTGTGGTCAAGCCCTCAACAATTTGTGTAATGTTTACTTTTGTAGTCTTTTACAAATGGGATATTACAAGTGGATATCAACAACGCAATTCTAAATGGTGATTTTCATGAGCAGGTCTTCATGGAGCAGCCAGAGGGATTTACTGATCCAAACCACCCCAAGTTAAAATTCAAGTTCCTAGTCCTGCTGTTCTTTTGTGCGATAACTTGGGTGCTAATACTTTTGCTTAAAAATCCTATATTTCATGCTAGGACTAAACACATAGATAATGACACTCATTTATTCGTGAGAAAGTAGCTATTAAGCTTTAGTACTTGAACAACAACTTGTTCCAATCGAATTCTAAATAGCTGATTTACTCACTAAAAGTATGCCTCGTGATCAATTTCATTTCTTGTGTTCCAAGTTTCACTTGGTGAATTCTCCCCAGTTCAGCTTGAGGGGGGAATGTGAAATATACTTATGATCATACTGATCATGATAGCAAGTTAATAGACAAAACATTATCAAATGATTGTCAAGCAGGTCTAGTATGGAGAGGTTCTAGCTATTGTAAGCCAGAGAATGCAGGTTGTATATATAATCATTCTCTCTTGTAATTGTAGTTGTATAAGAAAATATTCAATATAGAAAAGGAAAAGCTTTCAAGTCCATTAATGGCATCTGTATCATAGTTTGCTTTTTCAAGTATTTCCTGAAACAGTTTTGCAATTACATCAAACGCATATCTCTCTTCTATTTTTCACAGATACAAGGATATATTTGTAAAATAAAATTATGATAAAAAATGGTGTCTAAATCACTTGAATGGGTTGTAATAACAGTACCCTTAACTTATTTGTTTTGTTTTGTTTTTGTTTTTTTTTTCCTTCTCTTTTCTAGATATACAACATCCCTTTATAACTCAATTAGTTAGTAAACATTGCTTCATGCTGTGGTGATAGAGGTTTCAATCCCATCATATACATGTGTGACTGAGTCCTCTTTTTATGGAATCATTGGCTTTTAATGTATCCAACTTTTGAGTCACATATAATATTTGATATCTATCTTTAATTGCAATGATTCCAAACAGGGCCCAAACCTTTGGTGGGTTTTTTTTTTTTTTTTTAATTTAATTTTTAGAAAACAGATTAAAATTAAAAAAAAAAAAAAATGGAAACCATTATATAACCTCAGTGGAATGGCTTAGACCAACTCCAACGTGCACCAAATTGGTGTAAAAACACCAATTTGGTGCAGGTTCGGTCTCCAACGTAGGCACCAAACATCAAATTTCGAGGCAAACTTTTGGTGTTGATGAACAGTGCAGCACCAAATTTGGTGCTGTACTGTTCATCAACACCAAATTTTTTTTCCACAATAAATTACTTTATTTAAAAATTTATAATAAATTATTATAAAAAAATATATCATTTGAAATATTTTATTGAGATCTTTAAAATGAGTATAATATTGAATATGCTTTAATGTATTTTTAAATTTTTAATAATATTAAGTAAAAGATTATGTATAGAATATTCTTTGAAGATGCCATTTACACCAATTTGGTGTCAAATACATTGGAGTGTAAAAGAATTTGGTGTAAAAAAATTTGGTGTTAACACCAAAATGGTGTAAAATTTGGTGTTATACATTGGAGATGGCCTTAGAATCAAGATTCTCAATACTATGAGGAATTCCTTAACTTAAACTAAGAGGTTATTTGTATTTTCCACAAGGCCCTTAAACAATCTAAGTTAGATTTTATAAATTGTTTTGTTTTGTTATTCTAAGTGTGGTCAAACAACTTAAAATTGTAAAATAATAATAATAATAATAATATTATTATTATTATTATTAAATTTTCACTTAATTATAAATCATTTAATTATGTTTAAATATTTTCTTCAAATAATTTATCATCTTCGGGATAACATATATATAATGTTATCATAAAATTATATTGTTTAATTTTTTATTATAACCTAATATTTATGATTAAAAAAAGCTAATTAACCTAATTTTTTTTATAAGAAATAATTTAAAGTTGTTTTGTTTGTTATTTCAAATGATTGAATGACTTAAAACTATAAACAAAATAAATAAATAAAACAATAATAAAAATAAAAAGTTAGAAATGTTGATTTTTCACTTAATTTTAAATCATTTAATTACATTTAAATATTATTTTTTTCCCAAAAATCCATCCTCTTCAAGATAATATATTTCTAATTGCATACTTTAAAAAAAAAAAAAAATTATAACCTAATACTTATGATAAACAAAAAGCTAAATCTAAAAGTTGCATTTAATCATTAATATTTCAATACTATTAGTGAACATTAATTTTATTTTTTAAAATAATATAAAAATCAATTCAACGACACTGTTTCTATTATATCTTAATTATAAGTAAAATCTTTTTGATATTTATGTAAAAGAATTTTAATATTTGTTAAATTATTTGTTTTTAGTAATTTGTGCCATTTAAAATAAAAGTAAATAACAATTAATTCTAAAAAATTGTATAAATATCAAATTAATTGTTTTCAAATAATTTTATCTTTAAAAATCAAATAAGTTAACAATATATACTACGCTAGACAAACATATCATGTAGGTTTAAGTTTCAAGCCACTATTCAATCAATGTTACAATCTTCAGATAGGAAAACAAACAATCCTTAACTTATAGTCTAATAATCTAAACATTGGTGTTTAACATTGGGGTGTGTCTGTGTATGTGAGGAATTACACAATATTTCCTTGAGGTAAGACCTTCTACACACGAAATTAAAGGTTTTCATTTTTGTAATGTGAAACCCTCATTCCGTTAGTTAAAATTTGTTACTTCTAATGGTTGACAATGATTTTTTGTTAAATAATGAAAATGCCCCTTAATATTTATAAAAAATAGAAAAATTAAGAAATACTTTAATTTTTTAAAAAAATTAATATAAAAGATTGATCTCCACTGTTAATCAATCTGGATGGAAAGTATAGATTAAATTAGAAAAGTAATCAGTAATTTTTTTTTTTAAATGGTGATCCGATTGAATCTTTATCTACCTAGATGACACTAAAGAATATTATTATTTCCCTTCAAGCAATTAAAAACGTTGAAGAACAATAATGTTCTTCAATCAATGAAAACCCAAAATCATCAACAAAATCATCAATAATAAACATTCATGGACACCATCAACAAGATCAATGCCCAATCAATAAATTAACATCATATCTTAAAAAAATTAAAAAAAAAAAAAAAAGCTAGAAACCCCTAGAAATTCTGGGTTGCTCGATCTCCCTTTCAGTCGGATTTTCAGAGCTCAAAAGTCTAGGTTTTCAAGTGCACCTAAAAATACCCAAGGTCGAGGGAAAAGTAGAAAGAGAAAAGCGAGGGAAGGGGAGAAGTTTATAACCATCACCATCCTCTACTATTCTAGCTACTATGCTTTTTTTTTCCCCCCATCCAAATTGGATCTCCAAAAAACAATAAATCAATTTCATAAAACCTAGAAAATAATGAATTATTTTGTTTAAAAAAAAATTCAAATTGACAGAGACCTTTTAGTCTCTTTTGTTGGAGACCAAACCATTGGCATTTGATGAAGGAAACCCAAGGGTTTCCATTGCGTGGTGGAGGCCCATTTGGCTCCTTATATGATGGAAACCATCCACCTTGGAAGCCTGCATAGAGACCCTTTATCATCGACATCCATTGTCGGCGATAAAGACCCTCAATCTCTGTTATTTATCATCGGCGATGAAGATGATGGATACCTTAACGTCTTTCGCTGACGATAGAAACCTTTACCTCTATCACTAACTTCAGTGATGAAAACTGATAAACATAGATCCTAGTTTCCTCGGAGAATTCATTTTCGGCAATCGAATAGAGAATAAAGAGTCCAGAAATAGTGTAAGGGGCCTGATTAGAATTCAATTATATTTATAAGCCCTGAATGTCGTGTTAGGAAGAAATGAGAATTTTCGATGAATAATGTTCGGATCTAGAACGAATCGTGATTTTTTCGAAAAAGATCCGAAATTAGTGTTTAAGATCGAATTTGGACTCGGTTATATTGTCCAGGGTCATAAATTGAGATTCAGCGGAAAACGGACGTTTTTAATGAATAGTATTTTTCGGACGAAAATTTTGGATGAATAGTAAAATTTTCAGATATTGACCTTAACAGTCGAAAAGGTCCGAAAATAGTATGAGAGTATAGAGAAATAGAAACAGATCAAAAAGAAGACAATTTGAGTCAGTTTTAAATTATTCAAAGAAAATAACGATATTGTCCTTTTGGGAAATTAATGGGTTTTAATGAGTTTAAACCCAATTGAAATTTTTTCGAAACATGAGATTGATAGATAAGACATCCAATTATAGTATTTCATGATCAATTTAAAGATTAGATGACCAGAGAATATTTTCAGAATATTTTCCGGTTCAAGTGAAATTAGATTATAAAAAGGGTAAAATGGACATTTTAAGTTAAGTATGCATGGATCACGCACGAGCATAATATGTGGAAGTTTTAAGGAGTGTAACCTAAGTGAATGAGAATGGGTTAAAGAGAATGAATATAAAAATCTAGTATTTAAGTTATAGATACGTATAAAAAGTTATCGGTTTATTCGACCGAATTTCGATTAGGAACATTTTTTTTATCAAGTATATATGAGAGATATTAGACCGAAATTGAAGCTTATAAAGTTAAATTGACCATAAGATATGTGTAGAATATTTGTGAAATATTTTTCGAAAGGATTAGAAATGAATTATATGTTAATCAAGCGAGGTGAGCTCACAGGATAAAGTAAAAGATATTTTAAATCAACCAATAAGAAAAGAGATAAGTGGCTTGAAAAGTAGTGGTTATGGATGTGCCACGTGTCATCAAATGATTGGTTGAAGAGATAAATGGATGAGAAATTGTCAAGTAGACCAATAGAATTAAAAATTATATATTTTTAGGTATTAGTGAGATTATTTGAGATTATTAAATAAAATTTTCTTGAGGGACTAATTTGTAATTGAGCATAAATGTATATAAAAATAAATTTTGTCTCATATGAGACAATTGTGTCAAGAAACCAGAAAAGAAAAGAAGGAAAAGAGAGAAAAAAAGAAAGAGAGAGAGAGAGAGAGGGAAGAAGAAGAAGATCCGGTCCGATTTTCGTCGAGGTTCCTTCACGAAAGTTGTTCCTCGTCACCTCCTCTAGCTAACCCCAAATTTGAAGCGAAAAGATCTTCTATTTGGTGAGTTATTTTAATTTAAAGTTTCATATTTCAAATAGAAACCCATTTCATTTCTTCTTTCTTTTTCAAATTGGAGTTTAAGGATGATGAGAGGGAGTTTGGGAGATGATTTTGGTGTGATTTGTGAGTGATTTGGTGGAAAAAAAAAATGGGTGAAAGAGAGAGAGAAAGTTGCGGTAAAAAAATGGGTGTTGTGGGATCCGAGTTCGTTTTCAATTCTAAGACAATAAATTGATGTTTTAGAGATTAAGAAACAATCTTATAAAGTTAGATTTCGAAAACGAAAAGTTTAGGATCGATTTTAGAGCTAAACGGACGAGTTAAATGGTGTTTTTCGAAATCCTTCTAAATGTGTTCGTTTAACGTTCGAAACGATTTATTTAATCATGGTTGAGTGTTAGAACACTAGAGAATTGATTATTGAAGTTGTCGGACGTTCGAAGCGAAAAATAATTTTTATTAGTAAGCGAAATCGAACGAATTTCGTTCGATGCATCCGACGATGAAATTGAGTATACTAAGGTATTTCTAAGAAAGAATAAGTAGAATTTATATAGAGAAAATAGATTTCGAAAACCCCGATTGAATAGAAATTGAGATCCAAAAATTTAGATGCTAAAGAGTATTAATAGAGATAAATAAGATTTTTATTGATTTTGAATGTTATTTGAATGAATTAAGTGACCCTAAATGGATATTTGATGTTTTAGGGTAAAAGCGGAGAGCTTCGGAGACATACGGGGGAGGATCAGATTCTATCCGAGGACGTGTTGTAAGTGGAAATACAAGTTTTTAAAGTTTATAGTTCCTTAAAGTCTATTTAAAGTTAAAAGAATTTATTATAAATTTTTATTCGTTTATTAATTGAATTTATATTATAATTCTAGCATAAAAATTTTAGTTTATTATTTATGTATATGAGAATGTGCTAGAATTAAAGATTTTAGGCTTATTGCCTTGAGATTTAGAATATTTTAGTATATCAAGAAAAAGAAATTTTAATAGCCTATGGTTTACCCTAACCCCAGTTTAGTACCCGGCCGAATGCTCTATACGTGATACGGTAGATGAGAGGAAGTCAGTCAGTGAGATTTGAGTCTAGTCGACTCTTGTGTGAGCGAGGCATGAGTGATCCGTATATACGTATAGGGTAGTGTAGTCGGTCCGCAGTGTGGGCCCGCTTTTGACGACTACACATGGTAGAACCCCACTCCTAGTGATTTGCTAGATTTCATATGCTACCACGTCAGGAGTAGATATTCCTTAAGTTACCATTTAGGCGAGCATCAGAAAAGATTTTAAGAAAAGATTCCAAAAAGTATTTTAGAAAAGAATTATAAAAGTAACTTAGTTTTTAAAAACTGTTTTTGGGAGAATACGTTATACAGAAATGAGTTTTTGTGTATACAAATTAATCATTCACTGAGTTATACTCATAGTTTTCTTTAAATGTTTTTCTTAAAAATTCTCCCATAGGAGCAGGAGCTAGTCGTCCAGCTGACAAGGTTCAGTCAGACGTGTAGGCGGATGAATAGGACGACACTTACTACATATATATATATATATTGCTATTTTGACCATGTAGATGTTTATGTATATAGTTGCAAATATTCTAAATAAATAGTGGATGCATTAGTTAAAAATGTTTTATTAAAGTTTTGTTAACTTCAGTTTTCAGATTTTGTTTACTTGTTTGTGATTGTGTTGTGAGAAAAGAGCATGAGACTCTGGAAGTTGAGAAATTGATTTCATAGAAGTGTTTTTATAAATTGTATTTGAAACTTGCAGGGTGACATAGTTTATAAAACAGACGGCATGCTGTCGAAATTTTTATTAAAAAGCGAAAATTTTTTATCACTGTCACTTTGTAAAAGAAGTTAAAATATCTAGATAGATGAGTTTTCGGTGCCTTGACGGGATTCCTCCGGATTGAGTTAGGGTTCGTGGGAATTCTTTCGGGATGCTACGGGGTCTTTCTTGGGTCCAGAGAGGGATTTGGGAAGGATCCCGTCAAAAACCCATATCTCCATCGTCGAAGTCATGATGGACAACTCTGGTGGTTTTTATTTTTGTTGTTTTAGTTTTTAATTTAATTTAATTTATTGTTTTAAACGAAGAACTTGGTTTATTTATGTTGTTTTTTTTTTTTTTTTTTATATCTACTTTATTTTATTTTATTTAAATAAAGACCCTCTATCTCTGTTGTCCATCATCGGCAATGGAGATGATGGATACCTTAATGTCTATCGTCGACTATAAAGACCTTTACCTCTATTGCTAATTTTGGTGATGAAGACCCATACCTTCATCACCGAAGTCATGATGGATGAGTCTGGTCGTTTTGTTTTTGTTGTTTTAGTTTTTAATTTAATTTAATTTTTTGTTTTAAACAAAGAACTTGGTTTATTTATGTTGTCTATTTTTTTTTATTTACTTTTTTTATTTTTGATTTTATTTTATTTAAAAAGTTTGTTTTAATTTATTTTCTAATGTTATTAATTTGGTAAAAGACAAAAATACTCTTATATCAGTTAATTTTGACTAACTTTAACTGATGGAATGGGGGTTTCATGTTACAAAAATGAAAACCTATTTTCATGTACAGAAAGTCTTATGTTAGGTGTCGTTTTGTGTATCTCCATTATATATATATATATATATATATATATATATATTTATGAAGTAAGGACATTTTGAAAATTTTAAGTCAATTAATTATCGTTATTTATTTTCAATGGACCCCATGATAGTGATGAGAATCGCTAAAAGTAAGTGGTTTAAGTGGTAATTTTGAAATAAAAATTTCATGATATCCTTATTTTAAAGACCATTAATTACAGTAACTTATTTTCAATGGACTCTATGATAGTAATATGATAGGTTGAAAATAAGTGACTATAAATAGTAGTATTGAAATAAAAATTTCAATACGTTCTTATTAAACAAGTTCTATATATATTTAAAAATGAATTAATAAAATATTTACTACTAAACTCAATTTCCATATATATATATATATACATATATATATGTTCATCAAGGTCTCATTTGACACACAAGATTGGATTAGATTATTTTCATAAAATTGGATTGAATTGGATATGATTGGATTAAATTAGATAAATTAGTGTTATAATGTGTTTAGTAGAGTATGAGATTAAATAAATTAGTACCGTGATATGTTTGATATAATATGAAATTGGATAAAATCAATTTTAAAAATAAACAAACCTAACTAAAATAATAATAATCACAGTTGAAGAAAATCATCATCGGTGAAGAAAATCGATTTGAGCAGTTAAAGAAAATCATCAGCGTTGCCTCTTTCGTTTTGCACCAACGTCACGCCTTCGCCTAGTCCCCTTCTTACTAGCATCGCAGTCTCCGCCTGGTCTCCTTCACACCAACACCATCGTTTCCGCTTGGTCTCCTTCGCTCTCTTTCATTCTCCTTCTTCTTCTGGTTATTCCTCTGTCTTTTATGCTTCTTTTTCTTCTGGTTCTTCCTTACTCTTTCATGCTTCTTCTTCTTCCTTGGCCGATCAATTGCACACCCTAAGGAAAAGATGAGATTGATTTATCTTGCTTTTGAGGTGAGTTTCATTTAACCTACAACAGTGGGATAAAAAAAGAGAGATAAGATTGATTTTTCCAATCCTATACTATTATCAAGTATGAGTTTAGATTGAATTTTATCTAAATTCAGTCCAAACCTATGCAACAAACATGGTCCAGAGGGCCTATTGAAGTATCTAACATAATCCAGTCATGATCTGGTGCAATGGTGGTGTAGCATTTTATCCTGAAAATTAGGACCAAATACCAAAGAACTTAGGACAAGTGTAATACGTGGGCCTACTTAATTACTCATTTTGAATTGCCACTTGTAAACACACTGGACAACTGGCTCAAGGCTCGTAGATTGACTCTCTAGTACTAATGTTGGAGTGAGACATTTGTGATGAAATTTAATTTAATTATAATATCAAAATTTGTTTTTGTAAATCTGGTACATATCAAAGTATGATTATCATCATATCAAATTTAATAAGAATTACATATAAAGAAAGATTCTAAATAATACATTACATCGAACAAGAGAAAAGTTCTTGAAAAACCATAAAATTATAATATGTTTAAACCATCCATTAAATAGTCAATTTTAGAAGCAGTAACAATATAATATAATAAGTTTGTAAAGTTCAAACAATTTTTTTTTGACAAAATATTGCTCAATTAATTATTATTAATTTGCTATAACTTTACTTTTCTTTCTTTTTATTTTTATTTTTATTGTGTTATAACAATCGATATTATTTTAATCTCAACTTAAATTTGAAATTATGAATAATATTGAAAGAAAATGAAAGTAATAAAATAAAAATAGTGAATATAAAATTTATAATATGAGATCCTTAATATTAAAAAAAATCCACAAATGATAATTAAAAGAATTTTATTAAATCAATATAATTATAATATCTCTTTAAAACTTTATGTTAGAATTAGAAGAGGGAGAAGAGAAAACTCTTAAGTAGGTGAATTGAGATTGAGACACGTTAAAAAGACTAATGCTCACGTCCCCATACAGGCAAACAATGGCGGTGAAATAAAATTTGCTTCACTGCTAAGTTGATCACTAATTTAATATATATCATTTCTTCTTTATTAAGGAAGCTTAAAAAAACAAAGAAAAAAAATAAAAAAATCAGAAAAACAAAAATCCTTCATGCTTAAGTAAGCTTCCATAATAAATGTGGGTGACTATTTTAGTCAAAAAAATATGGCTCCATGCATGATCAACTGACATATGCAGGTATGGCTTCACTACTCTCCCGCATTTCTGTAGCCAATGAAATGACTTCACTTATTTCAACATATTGATTTTTTTTTTTTTTTTTAATACATGAACTGTAACTGGAACAAGTCCAGAAAATATCCGGGACCAACCGAGATAGGACATTAGTGGCACGGTCCGGGAGACTACTCCCAAATGGGAGATCACTACCTACACGGAGGTGGGAGGGAAGACCCATATGAGGGTGGGAGTGCTACCCACACAATTGATGGGAGATAAATATATTATTATTATTATTATTATTATTATTATATTAATATTAGAATTGAAATTGAGAAAATCTTACTCATTTGAGTGGAGAACAATTTGTGTAGAATGAAAATATGATACATTTTGAGAATGTATACTTCATTAACCAAACCCAGAAAATATACAACTTATATTCGATTACATTAGAACTTTACATAAAGGTCAAGATTAAGAAAATTAATTTATGAGCCAAACAATTTTCATTTATGGGAATCACTCGACACGTAACAATGCTCTCTTCCAAGGATAAAGCCTTGATGTCATGGATAATAGCTCATGCATGGTATCAAATATGATATATTAGCTCAAGCATCGTATCAAATATAAATGCAAGGTATATTATTTGTAGTCACACGTACGTAATTTTCAAAATACGTTGTCGTATTAATTGAGGGTTAGGCAAAGGCGGATTGTCTATCTTATGTATGAATAATAATGATGCACGTTCCCATGTGTCCTTGTCATCCTTCCTGTTCTCCACATGTTCTTCCAAACTCAAGCGCGTTGCATCCACACACTCCAAAGTGAGTGAGAATCCGACATACAACAAACAACCAACCAGAAAAAAACAATTAATATTTTACAAAATCCAAAAATGAAAAGAAAGAGTAATTGCAAAAGTGACCCTATAAAGTTATTATATCTTTATGTTAACCACAAATAATACTTCTTATAGTTTAACCAAATTATAATTTTAAGAGTCTAAAAAGCCCTTATTATGAAAAAGATTTTTCTTGTTAGAAATGAAATATTTCACATTAGAAAAAAAATAAAATATTTCACATAAGGATTAGATGTTTTAAATTACAAGTCACGAATTTTATAACATGAAACATTTTTTGGTTAATTTTTTTTATTTGGTTAAGTAAAATAATCATCATTTATAATAATTTATTAAAATCAATAAACAAATGATTATATAAATATAAATATATAACCAAAATGAGAAATAAATGTTGTATGTTTTGAAGTGAGAAAGTAGAGAAAATAATAACCAAAAGGTAGAAGAAATGAAGGGTAATTGGAAAAATGTTTTAATATGTAGAATAGGATAATCATGTTGGTTAGAAGTGTGAAAAGTATTGTTTGTGGTTGAAATAAAAATTGCAAATTTTAGAAGGTCATTTTTGTCAATTTTCATAACATTTGTCAAAAACAGAAAGATGAAAATGAGACCCAAAAAACCCATCTCTCATCGATAATAATAGTTGGATGCTTCAAACATACTCATCCACAGCGCACAAAAAAAAAAAAAAAAAAAAAAATTGAAAATATTTTCATACAACAAAAAGTGAAAAACAAATTAAAATCCTATGAGGAATCCATCGACGCCATCGTCGACCACCGCAGCAGCCGTGAAGACGACACCGTGCTGCAGCAAGGTGGGGTTGAAGAGGGGGCCCTGGACGCCGGAGGAGGACGAGCTCCTCTCCAATTACATCAAGAAAGAAGGAGAGGGCCGCTGGCGGACACTTCCCAAACGAGCCGGACTGCTCCGCTGCGGCAAGAGCTGCCGTCTCCGGTGGATGAACTACCTCCGTCCATCGGTCAAGCGCGGGCAGATCGCCCCGGATGAAGAGGATCTCATTCTCCGCCTCCACCGTCTTCTAGGCAACAGGTAACAGCTCCATTTCTCTCTCACTCACTCACTCATATCTGTCTGTTAGCTATCTAGCTAGGGTTTGCATTATTTTTTCCTCAGTTAGGGTTTCGAAAAGGTCGAGCTTGACGATCTTTCAAGTGGGTTTTCATGTTTATGGACAGATCTTAAGTGGGTTTGGTTTCCTTCTAGGTTTAGGGTTTTCTTTATAAAATTTTTCGCTTTTGTTTGTTGTGTGGATATAGGTGGTCTTTGATTGCTGGAAGAATACCGGGACGTACGGACAACGAGATAAAGAATTACTGGAACACTCACCTGAGTAAGAAATTGATAAGCCAAGGAATTGATCCAAGAACACACAAGCCATTAAACAGTACTAGTGTTCAAGCTCATGATGTTAAAGCTGCTTCTTCTTCTACGTCCAAGCCACATATCAACCAAGTTCGAAACACCGGGTCAAACCCTAACCGTAATAATATGCCCATTTCTTCTGTTTTGGAAGAAGACAATGTCACCACTCGGAGCACAAGAATGATGATCCCTACTACCACTACCTTTCTCAGCAAGGAAAACATCAATGGCGGCTATTTCCATAACATGACTTCGCTTGATGATGATGAGCATGGTTATACTAGTTTGCTCAACCGAGCAAGAGGTGGGCCGATCATCAGTAATGAAGATCATGATCATGATCATCAGGATCTTGATGATCAAGACATCAACAGCTGTCCTACGGATGATATCTTGTCTTCTTTTCTCAACTCATTGATCAATGAAGATGCTTTCACCAGCCAATCACAGCCGCCAATGTCATCAGGAAATGTTGCTTCTGATCATCAGTCTAACTTGGTCACCGTTACATCGTCCACTTTCGGGCTCGGACCCAGCTGGGAATCTCCCATCATGTCTTCTTCTTTCAACCAAAATGATCTTAAGAGGGTCAATAATAATGACACTGTTGCCTAGCCCTATTAGTCTTGAGATGATGATGAGGATCTGCATTGCAACGAAGATCAAAATGCATTTGTTAATTAGGATTTTATATCTATGTTTGTGTACTATCTTTGTCAAAGTTCTTTTTCCACTACTTTGATCTTCATCAATTGTTCTATCATTTTAGTAGTTGTGGTGGTGTTGTATTTTGTGAGATGTATGTAAGTGGAACAATGTTCTTCATGTTGTATGAATCTAGTTGTGTGTGCATGGAATTGTGATTCTGTTATATAAAAATATTCCAATTTATGTATCATGTTTTCTTGTCCCAGTTTAAGTATATATATAGCTATTTTTTAAAAAAATTAGTAGTTTATATAAAAATCTAAGGAATCCATGAGACTAAATTGGAAGATACAGTTACATTATGGAAGATCGATGATATATGAAGAAAATGCATGAAGATTGCAGCATGGAAGTTATTTGTGAACAAGTATTTATCAACCAAAAGGTATGAATTTCATCTCTATCATGAGAGGTAGATTCGATATAACATTTGTAACAAGGGTAATGCTACTATTTTCAAATTTTTTGTTCAAATCCACACTTAAATGATGTGATATATAAGTTGTTAATATCTTATAAATTATGAAATGATTGATAATTAATATGATATTAACAATTCATATACGGCAACATTTAGGCAAAAATTTTGAGAAATCGAGCGTTACTCTTAAAAAATATTTCGTTTGAACACTTTGTATGTTTTACAATTCTGATCAGTGACTTCTATCAAAAGTTGAATTTGTATTTTGTGACATATAAATATAAACTAACTCTCTACGATATAACTTGAATTCAAATGCTATTAAAGTTTGGAGGCTCTGCACATGTTTACATTATGGACCAATATGATTTGTACCAAAAGCTGTAGTTGATACATAAGTAAACTAACTCTATGTAGAATTTATCAGTTTAAAACATGACGCACCCAATAAAGACACATTAATTTCACTAAAATCTTCTAATGTAAGAGATGCAGCAGTTGCAACATTCAGAATTCAGGACAAAATAATCCAAATAGAGTAGTAATGAGCACACAGAAAACATCTGGCGATATTTGATGTTAAACCTTCTCAAGTATGTGTAATCTAATCTCAGCCAGCTAAACAAATTCAGGAGAAGAAAAATAAAAAAGTTTGTAAGTTCTTTTTTGGTATTTGGGTGCATGTAGAGATTTTAAGCTTCATCCTTCGATTGTAGGTTTATGAGAAAAAAATGCACGTATTCTTTGTACTTCTTGTTGAAACAATTCAAGACATGACATGCATGCATGAGTGAGGAAATAAATGGGTATCTAGCTATAGATTTACTGGAAAACTTCAAACTCTCAACTTAGGAAAAAAAACAATACAGAAATGCATGAGGCATTGAGATTCATCAGTTTCGGTATATTAATTCGTTTCATTATATATATATATATATATATATATATATATTAGTTCGGCCAGATTAAATTGAATGGATTGTCTATTTTGTCTTTTTACATACTATTAGACTCTCTAAGAGGTTGCTCTTGCACCAACCACCAAGTTCGGAGTGAAAATGCATGTACATATTTGAGATTTAAATTCTTCTTGCGGCTTTAATTTCATTGCTGGATCACCATGTATGTTCTAAATTGTTCTAAAGTTATATTCTCTCTAAGATAACCATTCTCATATCCTATAGCTCAAGACTACTTTAGCTCACCCTCATTCAAGATCAAGAAAAAAAATTTTACCTTATCTATTATATGCATGGGGAATTTTTGTTTTAGTAATTAAAAAAAATAACTTTTTAATATCATCAGTGTTCATGAATTATAATTTATGAATAAAGAAAAAAAAACATAATTTATGGCGATAACATTTATTTCCGAACACTTATGATATTCAAAAATTTATTTAAGTTTGTTCAATGCTAGTTTTGAATACTCGTATTCATTTTAGTACCATCTCATCATGCTATTTTATATATATATATACATATATTGATTGAGAGGTAAGATTCCTCCATTCTTTAATTTGTAAATTTTCTGTGCTGCCAAGGTTTGCTCTAAACAAATTTACCATCATTCTATCGAATCAATAGTGAACATATAACCAACTAGTTAACTTAATTTTCCAAAAAAACAACATGATGTATAACTTTAGAAATTAGAGGAACAAACACAATGAAAAGTCATTTGATTATATGGTTAATAGCTAATTTAGTTAGTAAGGTTTGTTGTTACATAATGCATTACGATGGTCAAGTATATCTCACTCACAAGTCACATGAAATAGAGGTTTAAGAGTGTTTCATATTTGAATATTGTTCTAATATATATACATATATATATATATATATATACATATATATATATTGAAAATGAAAGGTTGTTTGATTCTTACACTTTTGGGAATATATGTTTACCTTATTCGAATTTAATTTGTCTAGACTGGGTTATTGTGATCTAAAGTCATCTAATATAATATTGCACGGCTTTCCTAGCTAGTTATTGTGTTCAAGTTTGGATTACATCAAGTTAGCCCCAAGACCATCCCGTTCTTGTAACTAATGGGTGGAACTATTGTTTTAATATATTTTGCATTGTTAGTACCTTGATATTATTTATTACTTAAGTTAGGTAGATCCGTAGCAGCTAGCTTAAACTAACTTGGTATTTTTTATATATAGCCATTTATCGAGAGTGCATAAGTTCAAGCCTATATGTTTGTTTCCTATCTGAATCTCTATTTGTATTTGAGCTATGTCATGTGATGTATACTCATTGGTCTTACAATACAGGTGGGAATTCTGAAGCTTATTATAATCATTTGACTTAAATTTTTGAATCTAATGATTATTTTTACATAGAATCTTATAATGTAATTACATCCTTAGCAAGTCATATGCAGTTTTTCTTTTGATCTCAAGGTTATGTTGATCACATTATTTTGACTCCTTTGATACATATCTCAATGTAAGATAAATGCGTAGTAATTATGACTTAGGCTAATTTTTTTGAAGTCGAGTTTGTGATGAGTATGTGAGCTTAGAGTACTAGATTTTGCATGTCAATAAGACGGGAAAAATTAAACTTCAACAATGTGTTTTAGTTGGTGGTTCTTTTCTATGTATTTTACTAACCATGAAACAAATAGCCACAAATGAAACAAATCACTATCAAAAGCACTTCCAAACACGTCCTCATAACTCCAATTCTAGCATCCAATTTGTATCTAATAAATGTAGTTTCAACTCATACAAATCGCCTTAGGTAAATCACATACAAGCAAACTTGGTGCCAAAAGTAGTTCTAACAAGCTAGTTCTAAGGGAAACATAAATCATAATTGCAATATATGCGAAATACATAAAAGAGTACCACTATTAATAATTTTCAACTCATACTCCTACTACTTGTTTCAATTACCAAAATATGCAACTTTCGCTCACCACATCATCCTTATTTTATTTCATATTGAGTTAAGTTAACAATATAATGCATAAACAGGGAAGAAACTACTTACGATTGGCCCGGATCGATGTTTTCCAATCAAACTCCATTAATATGCATGAAGCTGAAGGTTGTCTTTCAGTCTGTATTAGTTAATGAATTATCTTGCACAGGATGCTACATGTTGCAAAAAACCTCCTGAAATATTGATAATTAATTAGATATATATTAACAGATCAATTTGTCTGAATTAGAAGAAACATTGACGGAATAATATGGAATATATTGAACATTACAAACAATAATATTCTATCATATCTTTTATTCAAAATCATTTTAACATATATTTCCTCTTTTGCAAGACCGACAAGCCCAAATAGAAATTCAAATTTACTAACAAATTTAAAAACAAACAGTAAGGTCCATTGAAACCCAATCAACTTGAACTCAAATGGGCCAATGCCCTAAGACTAGGCCAATCTTTTCTTGGGTCAAAGCCTAAACCTACTGCGACCCTATGAATTGTAACCTTCTTGAGTGAGACATAATTGACCCACTAATTTGGGCAAGCTCACTTTTGCCCACCCAAATTATAAATAACAAGTCAAGCGTATACACTCTCATGAAGGCATTTTTTCAATGGGCCTGGGCCTAGTGTGGGGATTGCAATCCACAAACTGTTCCAAAACTTGTACAGGATACATATTTTTTTTCCTTTTTTTTTTTTAAATATAGTATATATTACAAATATAAATATTATAATTGGGACCTCCTAATGTGTACTTGAAGGTATAACCCGAAATATAGTTCCTATAATCTGGGAGAAGAAACTCACACACAAATGGGAAGCAGTGCTCACACCTTGTCTCTTTAAAGCTTAGACAGTGAAATTGTGCCAACTGCATCACCCATAAGCGAGCGGATATATATATTAATTATAAATTTTGTACGAGAAGTAAAGATATGACGAGGCTTGCCACTAAAATCCCTCATCTTTGTCGAAGTAAACTGGCAAAGTAGCTAATTTTAATGTTAGGATTAACTCTAGAGTAGGTAGGATACATTTATGTCATTTCATACCATGTAGTGTTAGAGACCTTAAAATAGGACCGACGCGTTGGGATTGGAATTAATACGATTCTAAAACAGAACAATAAATAAAATAAAAACAATACTTCAAAAAATAAAATAAAACAAAAACAAAAGACAGACCAATTAATGTCTAATTTCAATAACCCAATTATATCATAGATAAAAAAGACGAATAAGAGTTAAAAAAAACAAAAAATGACACAGATATTGAACTAAGATTACATCCAAATTAATCAAGTAATATGTCATCTCAAACCAACATAATCCATTTAACGTATTTACGATTAATATAGATCAAGCGAGATTTTATTTTATCTTAATAAATTTTCAAAGAACATCAAAAGCTCAAATAATTTATTTTTTTAAACATTTGAAACAATCATAAAAAATCAAATAAATAAATAAATTAGGCTTTCAAAATTGTAAACAATGTTATTATCTCTCCAAACACTGAATTAACTATAATAATTGAAAAGAAAAACATTTTCACTTTATTGAGAGTCAAAGAACCATGCACAAAGCTAACAGTCAAAACTACAAGACACACTTTCACTTTATGTCCTATTGTGTATTAAACGTGCAAAAAAGAACACACACAACTTTCTATCTATAAATTAATTTTTATAATTGTTGATTATGTGCATATTAATTCTTAATAGTAATATTATAATAAGGATTTGTCCTAAAATTAATAAACCAGCCTCCTAATTCTTCATTGTAGCACAAAATGTGATGATGAAGAAGTGTAGATGAAGTTTGACCTGAATGTTCATGTATTTATATCTGGTCATCAACTCAACCTACCGGTCTTCCTTCCGTCTGATTGGTAGATGATTGATTGATTGATTGTTGTAAGACCAAACTTACTAGGTCTTGTGATACATGTTTTGTCCATATACAATTTCTTTTTGTACTTGATTACTTGTCAGTTAAATTGTCTATGGACATTCTTCTGGTTATGAGGCTTTTCTATAACTACTTCACCAGTTGATTAAAAAACGTAAAACGTAACAGTCGAAATCCTCTATACATAATTGTACATCATATATTATATATTTAGTTCAAGTGAAGAAGCACACACACAAGTCCTGGATTGTGTGTGAGTTCGGATGGTGGTAACTAAGATCACTTTTTTCATGCACATTATAAGCAAAAGCAAAACAACAAAACAAAAACCAGAAGACACCCAATTGTTAGCATAAAAAGCTGCATTTTTTCTATAAAAAGTACAATAATTTCTTTCCTTTCATGTTAAGGGTATTTTTTTTTTCAACTTTTTGTTCATTCTCTCTTTCTCACTTTTTTTTTTCTTTCTTTCTTTTTAAAACTATTATAATAAATTTCGGGTTTACAAAGGGGGTGATTTGAACTCACAACCTCGCCAGACCAACCTCATCTTGTCTTGTTTATTCTCTTTTTGTTTTGTTTTTCTTCACTTTTTCATTTGAATGAATAAACTAAGAAGAGTATCATCTATAATAATAATAATTTTGATAGCAACAATTTTTATCTTAGTGCATAATGAAATTAATTAAGTCAATGCATTATATAGATCATCGATTAAATATAAATAGTTATTGACTAATTAAAAAAACATGAAAGTAAGTATATTTAACCCCTGATAACTAAGGTATTAAATTTATTATATCAGTGTGCATGGAAAAAGAAATATATATATATATATATAAGAGCTCTTAATTGAGGACAATTTCTATAGAAAGTATGTCATCTTAGCTTGTATTTAATTCCTAAAAGGAATTCCATTCAATATACAGTTTATCATTTTCAAAAACAATAACGTTGCATAAAATCTGAAAAGAACAAAAATTTTTTGAGTTGTTTTCTTATAAAACAGAGTTTGGCATATAATTTTTAGAGGTCATCAAAAATTATAAAATATAAGAAGTGGTTTTACAAACTTTCTTATGTTTTTATCCCGGTATCACACTTCCAAATTTACATTTTATCAGAATTCCTTAAAATTGTTTCTAAATCATAGATCAAACACAGCTTCTCTTGATTACATTATGTGACAGAACAAAATATATATGTCTAATCACAACCTCTGCTGTCTTAGAAACTAAGGATTAAAATGAAAAAGCACTAAAGTATTTGAAACAACTTGTGTAAAGGTATTGAATGATGCATGCTACTCTTCTAACCTACCTCTCTTCACCAACAATACTCCTAGTAAACTTCACAATACCAAAAAAAACAAAAGGCTCATCTTCAACCTCCAGCAAACTTATGTCATTTTGCATTAACATGAAAGCAAAAATTAAATTTAGTGTTTCATGAAAAATTTCACTAGGCATTGTAACATCATATAACAATAAAAAACACGACATATTTTGTTGAAAGTGTTTTGTTTACTGTGAAATAAATATACACATAGCATAGATAGATATGTAGAAGAACAAAGAACAAAAGTAGAGAATAGCATGAACACATTTCAATGAAAAAATATAATAATTCTTGTAATTTACAACAAGAATTCTTGTGAACATGTATACACAACTTTTCATCATTGTAGCTAAATAAATAAAATAAAAAAATAAAAAACCAAAACAAGAACAGGTTGATTGGAAGATATTTGACTTACCTGGAATGATCAGTGATACTGCAATAGGAACTTCTTCATTCCTTCATGGAAGATGGAAACACATCTGGAAAACTTGAAGCTATTTTTTTTGAAGAAAATCTATGCATGATTTGTTATGACATTATGAGACAATAATGAGAATGGGGTGGGTCAAGAAAAATCTTATATGTGTTTATAAACTTAAAAAAAAAAAGTAGCAAAAAATTTCTACAGAGGAGCGTTATTTGTATAAGAAGTGATAATTTTTGGCTTAGAGGACAGGTGTATGTTACAGGTTAGTTGATGTGTATTTGTGGAGTGAAATATAGTTTTGAAGAAGGAGAATTCTTGGTTGGATTGAGCCATTGACCAGTAGATTTTGTTGAGGTCATTACTGGCTGAGCAAGTAATAGGTAAGTGGAGCAACCAAACATTCTAAGCCAAATCGAAAATTGGGTCAGAGCAAATGTTAGACAGACCAACCTTTCTCTAGTTGGAAGTCCATGCCATGCAGTTCCCGGATATTGCAATCTCATTATAAAATTTGATTCGGTCCCTTCAAAGATTTCAACCACCCAACTGCCAATCTGCTTAACTGGGACTGAATTTGTCTTGTTTCTGATGGCCCTTGAAGTGGGCTATGTGTGAGAGAAAATATTAAGCTCGTTTATTGGTCTGAAGACTCTGAACTATTTATGAGTTTTTAAAAGTCTTTTAACACCTTCATGGGTGATAAGATTTACTGGTGATTTTGGTCTGGTTGGAGTGTGAATGTGTCTTGTGTTTGTAGGGTAAGATGGCCCGGATGGATTTTGTATGTAAGGAAAAATTAGGTCAATTTTTTAATTTAAATTTTTGTATATCTTTTAAAAATCTTTTTATACGTTTATAGTTGATTAAGACTTGTACCCTTAATTTGAAATCATGTCCACGAGAAAATATCTTTTTTGGTCCAGTTGTAGGGTGATTTTGCCTTGTCTATGTAGGGGGAAACAAAAAAAAAAAAAAAAAAAATTCTTCCAAGCTGAGAATTATACATTAATATATTAAATGTCCAAATATAAATTTTTTATTGAAGTTTTGGACCCTTCATTATTGAGTTCCTACAAGACACTTTATGTCCCAAATTTTTAGACTGAAACATGTTGTATGAAAATTGAAATGTTTCATGATAGTCTGTGCATCTGTACATTATGCATACATAGAAAGAATTTGATGAAAACATAAGCAGAAGTTCTATCAAATATTTTGTTCATAAGTGAAACAGAAACAACCTAGGACTGGTTCCTCTTACAAGTATTAACTAGCTGTGGCAGCAGGTAAAAAAAATAGCTCAGCTTTTTTTTTTTAAACTAAATATTATATGGTTTAACCTAAAGGTACTTTTATTTTTTATTTTTAGAAATATATCATTTATTGTAAGATGATTGACTTTTTGAAATAATAAAAAACCTTTTAAAAGGATATTCAGTTGAAAAAACAAAACACTTTGTAATTACTTGTTTAAGCTAAAATAATACTTAACACAAGCAAAAAGTACTTATCAACTATGAATATGATTTTAAAATCATGGTAGACAGTCTTTAGAAGGTTAATTTTGGAGTACTTTCATCTTTGGACAGGTTTCTTTTCTCTCTTTCTCTCTCTCTCTTTTTTTTTAAAAAGAAGAAAAAAAAATTTTGTTTATTTACTCATAATTCAAGTTCGTGGAGATGCATTTTTCCTTTAATTGGCAATAAATATTTGAATCTCACCATATATATTTATTGATGTACAGGTGTTTTGAGAATAGATTTTATATTCATGCATACATTATTTAACATTGAAATTTTCCAAAGTAACCTAGGTATTGTACAGATTTCATAAAAGAAATGGTACTATCATTTATTCCAATAGAAATCATATTCGAAAATAGATGTATATCTACTTTTAAAATTTTATAAACGTTTTTTAAATAAATATTTTGAAAAGTCACTTCCAACCAAACCCAAGGTTCGTGGATCTAACCATAACCATTACTATGTAACCTGCAATTGTACCATGTCAAAAAAATAAAATAAAATTGCGTACTAGCCTTAGAAGGAAATTTAGTTTCTCAAAGTATAATATTTTGGTTGCTAAAACGAATGAGATAATGACAACTCAAATTTGTGGAGTTGCAACTTACAGTCAAGTGGGTAGTAACATTGAAAAGAAATTATGTACTTCTTAGTGCGTCAACTTCAACCTACCATTCTACATCTACTTGGTGGAATCAAAACCACTAACTTTCAACAAATTTATAATTTGTGACTTTAGGTTTTGAGCATGAAGACCACCAGCATATATAGAATGCTTCTCTCATCGGAATTTTGGGATCAATTAATGTATACTGATGCATATTAATTGCATTAATATGTAATGTATTTAACGTTGGTGTATAAGTGGTTTTGAAAAATTTTAGGACTAATCTTTCCTAAAAAATTATTATATGTAAAATAAGGCCATTCATAAGAAAATAAAAGGAAAACTGAAGTAATTTATGTACACAAATATTGAATTAAACAAAATTAACCTTTAACACATGAATTAGCTACATTTAATAGAGTACTAACAGTAGTCCTCAATCAATAACACAAAAGTATTTAAGATAAAAATTATGCATTGACATGAGATGAATCTAAAATCAATTTCACTTTTCCTTTTGTTTGTGTTTTGTATTTTTTATTTTTTAATATAAACCCATACAATTCTCCTCAAACGGAACTTTTCCGACTTGGTGTGAGCAAGTTTCATACTAGGACTACTTCAGTAACGATTAAAACACCAACTGATTAACCTAACTATACTACCTCTCAAAATGATTCTACTAAGACAAGATAATTTGATTTTATATTATAAATTACAGTAATACTACTTTGTCCAAATTTATATCTAAATTTGATGTTCAAATGATAGGATATTTTAATTCATTAATTTTAAATAGTTTGTTCTTTTATTTTTCATGTTGTCACATCATTTTGATATCAATTTGGAAATAGTAGCATTATTCTTTAAATACATGTAAAATGAAGCATATAAATTAGAGAAACAATTTTTAGCAAATCATGCAACTTAGCAATATGTTTTAACTAAATAAAGGGTTTGGTTGAGATTTTATTTAGTTGTAAAAGTTCTAACTAAACGTTTGAACTATCAAATGCTTTTAAACTTGTTTGGTTAGCAATTTTAAAATCTTTTCTAAGTCGGATATCTTTTTTGGCAATCTAATTAGGCTGTTTTTATTAAACCTTTATTGAAGTTTAACAATATATGTATTGTTTTGTTAGGATTAAATTCAGTCTAAGTTAAACTTATGATTTAGATTAGTGACTTTAATATTCATCTATTTATTTCTTTGTAAAAGTTATCATTTACTTTAAATTCATTTATTCCTCAACACCTTTCGATTGAAAAGATATATATATTTATTTATATTTATATATTTATATGTATAATGAATATGGAAAAAACATATTAAAGTTAAAATTTTAAATTTAAAATAATTTGGCCCATTGTTACATTCAAATTACTTTTAATTAAATGAAAAAGTAATATATATATATATATATATTTGAAACTAAACTTCACAAATGAAAGCTTAAAAACAATAAAATGCCAAATGTAGTTTTTTTGGATTAAAAATCTACTAATAAATATAATTAATAAATACAAAATGGGGTTGATCCAATTGTGTATCATCGTGCACTCACGTCATTAAGGTTATGAGTCCAAGTCACTTTCTTCCCCTAAACTCCAAATTAATAATAAGAACAACAACAACAATAATAACAACAATTCTCTAATCAATATGGCCTTTAAATAAAATTTTGAGGCCTCCAATTTTCACCATGTATTTTCAAGGGATTGCATAACAATGATGGAATTCATTAAAAAAATCATGACCTTCCTTACTAAAAAATCTCTTAGTTCCAGATTGTGAAAGAAAGACTATATTATAATAATAATAATAATAATTCTGCAGTCGAGACCACTAATTTTTGGAATGTATTTTTAAGGGATTATATAACAATGATGAAATTCTTAGAAATAAATGATTATAACTAGTGGTTAAAAAAGAAAAAGAAAAAATCAGAACCATCCATTTGAAGAATCTCTCTCTCTAACCCAAATAATATTTGGAAAATAGACACCCATTTTCTGCATTTATTTGAGTAGCCTTACCTCACCCCGCCGCACCCTATACCATCCTAGTTCTATCCTAGGGGTGGCAATTGTCGACATGATTAGGTGACACGACACAAACCAAGTACGATATTAGGGATCTTGAGTTGAGTTAGAACTTATTAGGTTCAAGTCGATAGCGGGTCAAACACATTAAACTTGATAAGTCATGTTTGAGTTGAATCCCATCCAATCCACTAAAACATAATTAAATATTAAAATTAAATATATATATTAAAAATATATAAAACGAATTTTTTTAAAAGGTAATTAAAATTCGGAATTTTATATATTTCATTTCCTTAAACTAGAGAAACTTTATCTTTAGCAAATAAACCCTGAAATTTTAAATCCATTCTCTTAGTTGTTTCTCAGTCGGCTAATAAAATTTTAACCTATTCATTAAAAGCGTTTTACTTTTTAAAGAGTTCGAAGCAATGATTTCCTTGAACTAGAGAAACCTTATTTTAATAAATAAATCCTAAAATTTCATTCTCTTAGTTTTTTCTCAGCTGACTGGTAAAATATTAACATATTCATTCAAAACATTTTACTTTTCAAAGAGTTCCAAGAACAGGTAGTCACCATTCTTCAATATTATAATTTTGTTATTTATTTATTTCTTTTTATCTATACAATGTTGTTATGCATCATGTACGTGAATTTTGATTTCTCTTACATGGCTTTTGCTTAAAGATTTAATAATTTATTTTATTATGTATCTATTATTTTTATATATATTTATTTTTCTAGTAATTATAAATGTATACATGTTCTAATTGAATTGTGATACTGCTATATATTTTACATAACCTAGAAATTAACGAGTTAAATGAACCATAACGGGTTACCTGTTAATTTAATAAACAATGTTTTCACTCGTGATAGATAAACTTAATTGGTCGTACTCGGGTTAGGTAAAAATTAAAAAATTGTGTTTGGATTTATAATAACATGACACTATAACCCATACTCCTTCCTACCCCTATGTCCATGAGTCATGACCAGACAGCCACCCTACTACTACAACTACCATTTTTATCTTTATTTTATCTTTCCCTTCATTTTTTTTTTTCCTTTCTCCGAGATTTTCTTTTTTATCCTCTGTTTCTCATATAAACATGGACGGACCTCAAATTCTCAGTGAATCCATAAGTTAGATGAAGATGGATTGGTGGCTGGGTAGAGTTGGCGGTTGGTTGTTGAATTTGTGTGGAGATGGCAGAATTTGGATTGGTAAAGAGGAGAAAGAAAGAGACATTGGTGAAATTTTTATCAAAAGCTATTTTTGAGAAGGCAATAAAATTTAACGTTTTTTTTTTAAAAAGAAATTTGTACTATTATATATAGAACAAATATAAGAAAGTTTAAATTTTGCTTTTGCTCTTGAAGGGGTCAAGAAGTAGGAAATTTCCAAAGAATGACAATAGATATTTTAAAGTTTTAAAATAACATGAATTCTGATGAATATTAATTACTCTAACAATTATGAAGTTGTATAATAGCATGATATTTTAAATGCATTAAGTTTTTTTTTTTTTTTTTTCATTTCCGGTTCTTATTTATAGTCATGGAACTTAAAAATATACAAATCTTGAGAAAAAAAAATAAATGCAAAAATATAATAATTAGAAATTATATATACACATGTGAAATTATTATTATTATTTGAAATACATATATGAAATTATTAATTGTATGATTCCTCATATAATTTCATATGAATCCTAACTTTGTATTGTTATAAAATTGTATAGTGTATCTGATAATTAATTTGTTACTGATACAAAATTCAGATCCGCATAAGAAAAAGAAAAAAATCAGCATCAAATAAGTTATACATATAAACAATTTTTTACATATAAAAAATAATATCAATATTTTGGATAGAAGTATCCATTAACTATATATAAAAAATGGTAAGAGGGTCTGTGAATAGTGATATAATTTCACACCCTTCAAATTTGTTTGAAACTGAAATAACATTTTTACCCTAGATGGTGTGAACTATGGAGAGAACTGGTGAATGGATACAGAACTCTAGATCCCTGAGATTTATTAAAAAATACAATTACATTTTTGCCCTTGATTAAAATGAAAAACTTCATAATAAGGCTGATAATTTGGAACCCGACACGACGAATCGACATGAAACCAACACAATTATTATGAGTTAGGATTGAGCATAAACGAGTTGGGTAAATAAACGAGTCAACTCGTTCAACTCGTTTACTAATCATGTCGAGTTCGTGTTTTCTCAAACAAGTAACGGGTTGACCGGTTTAACGAGGATAAAAAAATAATTTCCAATTAGAGAGGTATTCATGTAATTTTAGTGGTAGGTATATATATTTTTATATTTTGGATGGTATTTGTGGATGATTGTATTTTTTTTAAAATTTTGGATTGTATTTGTGGATTTAAGAAGTCTTGTGTATTTTAATTTTAATTTTGTTTTTTGTTCAATCTATATTAAAATTTAGATATATTAAATATGGTTAAATGAGTCATAAACGAATCATTAAACATATTGGCTAAACGGGTCAACAAACGAGTTATTAAATATGTCGACTAAATGGGTCACTAGATGGGTCAATAACGACCCGTAAATAAACGGGTTAATTGTGTCGTTTTCGTGTTGACTCATTAATAATCGTGTTGTGTTCGTGTTGAAGAGGTTCGACTCGTTTATTAATAGTGTCGTGTCAAAAATAATCGGATCGTGTTCATGTCGTGCCCAACCCGACTCGTCAACCTGGATTGCTACCCCTACTTCATAACAAATTGAAAAAAAAAAAAAAGAAGGTACTTCTAGACATATACTTGTTAGACAATATGAAATTGAATTAGACAATATCAATTTTAAAACACATAATAATATAGGGTTATATAGTAAAATTGAGCATCCAAACATCTTTTACATGAAAAAAAAAAATCACAGTGGTATACTTTAAAGCAAAATACAAATTTGATCTTAAAAAATTTTACAAATATACATATGTAAACAACAAAAATGATAAAAATGTAAATAGAACATAAAATGGTTATTTGCGACAAGAAAACTACAAGTGCACAGAGTGGTTGAATATTGACAGTTGGTATAGTCAGCAGTATGGTAATGATTACCTGAAAGTGTGGCGAAAAGATGAGATTTAAAAAGGTTTCATGAATGCTCTATTCTGTTTGGCTAGTTGAGTACCCTGTGTTTCGTCGTCTTCAGATAGGAGTTTTGGATTTCTTTCAAAAGTCAGTTATTTTTCTTATGTCATCTGTGTAAAAACATTTCTATTGTTGTAATTATGTAGTCTATTAGTTAGTTGTAATTGTTAAAAAATATAATCTCACTACAGAGAATCTATTTCAACTTTATGCTCAAGAAAAAATTATCAAGATTTCAAAAAAAAAAAAAAAAAGAAACACTAAAGGAAAAATTACAAAATCCAAATACTAACTCAACAACAACAATAATAGTTAATAGAAATAGCAGTTGAACGTGAAAGAAAAATAAAATAGGGAGGAGATCTTACTTATAGAAATTGACGGACTTGATCTTGTTAACAAAAATCTTAGTGTGCTGATTGAAAGTTAATGGTGGTCCTATTTTTTCATCTTTTGGTGATAGAGAAAACCAGAGCTTGTTGAAAGTGGCCTTTCTCCACATCCATCAGCTAGCTGACACCATTAATTGAACACCCAACAACACCATATACCACCACTAAATGCCAACAACATCACCTAACACAATACCATCACTAACAGCCAACACCATAACACCATTAACAGCTAACAACACTACTTAACACAACCATATATAAACCTATAAATAGCTTCTTCCATTACCAACCACAACCCAAATCAATCATCGAAACCATTCGAATTTATTCAACCATTGCTCTGTTAACCCTAAATACCTAAATCAAATTAACTAAAACCAAACCAAAATGACTAAACACCTACCTTATTACAGACATCGATAAAGGAGAGAGATAGTTATTGAGGGAGAGAGATAAATGAGAGAAAGAGATGAAAGCAAGAGAAGCGAGAGAAAAGAGATTATAGCTCTAATAGACCGTCACTTTAAAAATGGAGAAGAGAGAAAGAGAACTGAAAAAAAAAAAGAGATGATAAAACAAATCAGAGAAGAAGTGGAGAGATTGCTAGAGGAAGAAGAAAAAAGACATAAAAAGTCAGAGGTTAAGGAAGAACATAGAGTAAGAGAAAGAAAGAGAGAGATATTAAGAGCATCTCCAATACTCTTATCAATTGTAAAAAAACAAGATGCCACATAGGATTTTGTTAAAATAGTCTTCTCAGCAATGTGAAAATGACCCTCTATTTATAGAAGGTCCGTTGGACAGCCAACTTAGCAAATCTTCATTGTCCTTCTCGTCATTCTCTAGACCAAGTTTCTTTAATCTTCCTCTCTGATTTCAAATAAAAAAATCCTCAAAATTAGATATTTGATTTGTTCACAAAACAACTTTGATAATAACTAATAATTTCAAGCAGCATTGAGTTGTCAAGCAATCGGTCGAGAAGTCATAGAGTCAGCAACAACCAACGCTGAGTCGAAGCCTGCCTCGACGCTGCCAAACTCCATAATTGTCGAAAATCCAGCTCAATAGATTGATAAAGACGACAACAAATAAGAAGAAATTGTTTGACAAGAAGCTAGTAAATGAGAGTTATAAGATGAAGTATAAGCCTAGCTCGACGCTGCCGAGCTCTATAACTTTGTCAAAAATCTAGCACGACAAGTTGACGAAGACGGTGTCAGAGAATTGGCTTCAGACAAAGAAGGAGAAGTCGTTCGATACAGAGCAAGTGAAGAATATTTACACAACGAAGCTTACGGTGAAGGAATGAAGGAAGACAGTGCATTGACCATAGTTGTATCTATTTTACTCCTCTTGACCAGACTTGTGTCTAATTTTTTGAAATACTGAAACTATGTCTAATTTTTTGTTTATTCTAAAAATGGTTGAAAAAAGTTATATATATGCATATATATTTTAAACTTCACATGGAAGCATTGGAGACCGTTTTTTGGTTTTATTGTCTATTAATACATATAGGAAGCAATTCCTTTAACATTGATGACATGTCTATTTTTTTAAAGACAATCCTTAGGAGCATTGAATATACTCCAAGAGAAAGGCATGAAGCGAGGGAATGAGAGAGAGAATTTATTTATATTTTATTATCATTTATTTTTAAATCAATATTTTATTTAGGGCAAAATGCACAAAACCCCCCTCAGGTAAGGTCTTAAACGGTTTGATACGAAGTTTGAGTTTAATAACAAAATAACCCTAGCTTAACAGTCAAAATATGTTAAATCTAACGGTCAACTTTAATTTGAAGTGCAAAGACGCAAATGCCCCCAGTTTTTAAAATTAATTTATTTTCCTTTAAAATTTAAAAGAACAAAAATTAATTTAATAAACATTAATCTGTTCACCTAAACCCACATCTTCATCTCCCAATTCCCAAACCCAGAAACCTAACTCTTCAACGGCAGAACCAAACACAAAACATTAAACAAATTCTCCACTATTTCCTCTTTTCCTCTTCTTCCCTACTCACATCCAGACATCAATCTGCAAAAACTCAAACATACCATCAATCTGCAAAAACCTAAACATACCATCAATCATCAGCAAAAACTCAAACACATCATCAATCAATCATCCACTACATGAACCTCAAACACCCAGCTACTGCAAACCCATTCAGACATCAATCAATTTCAAAAAACGCCCAAAACCTAATCGATTAATTTCAAAAAACAAAAAATCAAATTGACGGAGACCTTTCGGTCTCCTTCGCCGGAGACCAGATCGGAGGAATGAAATCTGGGTTCGATTGGAACCCAAATTTCATCATTTGGGCTCCGTCGATGAAACTCAGATTTCATTTGGGTTTCATCGACGAAACCCAGATGTCTCTGGTTCGTAGAACCTAAATGAACTTTGGGTTCCACAAACCAGAAGAGAGAAGAAGAAGAAGAAGAAGAAGAAGAAGAAGAAGAAGAAGAAGTCGTGAACAGAGAGGAGGGGGGTGATGGAGGTCGGCGTGAGAGATGAAAGAGAGAGGGGAGGGGTGGGTGGTGGAGGTCGGCGTGAACAGAGGGGAGGGGGGGTGGTGGAGGTGTGAGAAATATGAAAATGAAGTTTTTTTTTTTATTATTTTAATAATCTTTTTTAAATTATTTTTTATATTTTACATGTTTAATTATTTATAATTTATAATTATTTTTGTTAGTCAAACAAATAAAATGACAGAAATACCTTGGTCAAACTAACGCTCACTAACGTGCACTTCCGTTGTGGAGGTATTTTGTTATAAAAGTAAAACTTTGACTATGACTGATTAAGGTCTTACCTGAGGGGGGTTTTGTGCATTTTGCCCTTTTATTTATTAATTTCAATATTTTATTATTTAATTTTAAAATATCTTTGGATATAATGATAAATTTGGGAACTTTTGAGGGCAAATGAATCTTTTGATAATTCCATTGCTGTTAAAGGGCAATTGCATCTTTGCTATTTATAGTTGTTCAAATGTGTGCAATTCGTCGTTATATATATATATATATATATATATATATATATATATATATAGTAAAAGTATGTAATTAGGGTTTGTCATGCTTATTCCATTATAATAAAATTCAATAAAAATTTAGTCTTTTTAAATGTGCTTAATAGTATTCAAATGTTTTTGAAATATTATAAATCTATCAATTTCGTCCCCTAACCACAATTTTAATAGTCAAGCTTAAGAAAAAAATAGAAAGACCATTTTACCACTCATAAGCTTATGGAATTACCTTATTGTTTTCATGAAATAGATTGCGATGAAAATGCTCCTAATTTGATAGAAAAACAATTTATTTTGAAATAAAATTAAACTTAAAAAAAAAAAAAAGTGTTGAATTAAACTTAATAGAAAGAAAAAAATTTGTTCCGAACCATTTTTGAACAAATATGTTTGGTAAAATTATTCAAGTATTCTTAAAGTATTGTAAATCCATCAATTTCGTCTCTCTAATCATAATTTTATCCGTCAAACTTAACAGGAAAAACAAAGAGACCATTTTATTACTCATGAGCCTATAAAATTGCCTTATTGCCCTCCTGAAATAGAATGTGAAAAAAATGTCCCTAATTTAATTTATACTTTTAACTTTATAAAAAAGAAAAACAATTTGTTTTGAAATAAAAGTAAACTTAAAAATGAAGAAAAAAAGTGTCAAATTAAACTTAATAAAAGAAAAAAATCATTCCAGATCATTTTTGAACAATTTGGAATTAAGTGTGATATTTACACCAAATCAATTGGAAGACACTTCTCTTAAATTTTAGATTATCTAATGTTGACCTATTTTTTTCAATATCTCTAGATTGGAACAACTTTCAACTTGGAACTTCAAGATTGTAGTCTTTATAGAAGGTATTTGTTGCGGTTTCAATATTTTGTCTTATAACATTGTTCTATATATCTCATTTGTCTTGAGTGTATTACATTTAGTTAACTAAAACAATTATTTCATGCCAATATTAGTCATTGATATATACATGTTATGAATTGTTAGCGTTATATATATTTTTTCCAATTATTGTTGTTAGTATATATTTTTCATCTATGTCAAAGCCTTTACATTTCAAAAGCATGGAGAAATGAAAAACATATTCAATGTGGTTGCAATCCATGATGTCAAAACTTAATATTAGTTGTTTATAGGACAAGTATATATGATGGGTTTAGAAACATTGTTTTTGTTAAAGTGTGCTTATCATAACTTAAATAAAAAAAAAAAAAAAAAAAAAAAAGTAGGATTAAAAATACATCATTTTGTTTGTATAAAAGCAACGCATGCCCTCTAACAATAGGTACATGGGCTTTTGTTTTGGATATTTCAAAAACTCTTTTTGAAGCTTAAGATCCAAAAAAATGTGACGTATATAGAAGCCTTAAACATTATGGATGTTAATTATATGCATAATCTCCCTTTTTATATATAATATGCTGTACAAAAACTTTTATTTTATTATGTATATTTAACTACTTTTTTCTAAATATGAAATGTTTGATATAATTTTTATAATCATTTAAAATTTTATTAATCTATTAAAATGTATTAAATTTTTATTTTTTATCTTCTAATTAAACTAAATGTATTATAATTATAGTTAAACTTAGAATTTTATCTATGACATCATATATATATATGATGATAATTTAAATGCAAAAATATAATTAATTTAATAGTTAAATTTAAAGATCTAGACGACATAAATTATAAATAATATATTTAATTATTTTAATCTTTAAACTTATTTAATAAATAAAATGAATATAAATTTAATATATAAAAAAATGGTGGAATGCATGAATCGTATTTTTGTCTACGTGGAGAAAGACCAAACAGGAGAGATCCTAACTGTCTCTAACCACTCGATTCTCGCTCAGAAGAGCTCCATGCTTGATCTCTCACTCTCTCTTCAACATCCAAGTTATGGCCAGCACAAGCACCTCTTCATCCAGACTGAATTTCCCACTTGTGTCTTTCAAAACAACAGCAAACCCCACCTCCGCGCCATCAACTTCAATCCGTCTTCATTTCCATCACAAACTCCCAACTTTGAGACTTTCTCGGCGCAGAACACCAGATGGTTTTGTTGCGTGTTCTCTCTCAGCTGATCATCCTCAATTTCAAAAGACATCAACACTAGTCTCTCATCCTCCCAAGAACAACCCCAAGTTCAAAGCAGGTAACCCTTTATTATTATTATTATTATTGTTGTTGTTGTTGTTGTTGTTGTGCGTTGGAAGGCGGGTATGTGGTATGCTCTAATGGCAGTGTGACTAATTCAATGTAAATTTTGATGGTTTTTATGGGGATGATCGGATTATACCACCTTATTAATAAAATAGGTTCATGTTCATTGTATGAGGTAATTATGGATAGTTCTTATGCGTGTTAACTTTAATATGTTGTGAATAATATATTTACAATGCAACAATTTTATTGATGAATTGGCCTTCCTGACTGGTGGTGTCATATGTTGTGTCTTGTAGCATGTGGAACTGGAGGGGTTACTCTATCCGCTATCAGCACTCTGGAAGCAGTGGCCCTGCTCTCGTTCTAGTCCATGGTTTTGGAGCAAACAGGTCTAGACCGTTGACATTTCGCTTCTCATTAGCAGACAACTAAAATTGCTATAGGTATTAATTGCATATTGCTATATAATCGTCATGCTTGACTTGTACCGTGTTTCTTTTGGTTGTTAAATATGCATTGACATGGAAGTAGCTACGTCAAAATTTGGGGATTATCACTCTGCCAATTTGCTCTATAATCATTGTGCATCGACATTGATTAAAACAGTACTAGTTACTCCCAATCATTTATAATTCTACTAGTGTTCCACTTTGGCATAAAAATTATCAGTCTGCAGGTAAATGATATCATTATAGTTTGAACATATACAGAAGGTTGAAACCATGGATTGATATTACCTGATGGCTGATTGTAAACCTGCTGCTTGGGTCATGTTCCATAACTAATTAACCTCTATGCCTGGTTCTGCGTTACTGTAAATATTCAATGGTTTGTCTTTGAGAATGTTTCTGTGGTTCCAGTGATTTTCATGTCTTCTTAGTTGGTGAATTTGTTTCTCACCTGTGCAAATGACAGACTAACATCCGGAAAATGATGGAATTCATCGAGCATGTTTAGAGATGAAAAATCGTTGCAGAACTGATTATATATTCATTATAGCCTAATCCTGCAAATTACATGTTATCCCAAAATAACTTACATGGGGTACAATAAAAGTTTTTGTTTATGAAAAATTTAGATCACAATGGGACTAGTTACTGTTCTTTTATGACTGATGAAGATTGGGACCAATACTACTCACACAACATCTTTTCTACATGCTTGATAGAGGACTGTAATTCAGAAGTCTTCATTTTGTGAAGGACTTAGCTTTTTGGTTGTTGAATTGAATTCTATTCGCTAATAGATCAATGGTTTATGAATATATCAAACTAAATTTGCTGATGATCAATTAAATGTTCTTGTTACCTTTACCTATGTTTGTGTCTATAGTCATCTGTCTACATCCGTCATTGTTGTGCCTTTACTGTTTTTTATAGTGATCATTGGAGGAAAAATATTCCAGTTCTTGGTACATCTCATAGGGTGTACTCAATTGATCTAATTGGCTATGGATACTCAGACAAGCCCAACCCTCGTGATTTTGGTGACAAGCTTTTTTATACGTTTGAGACGTGGGCGGCCCAACTAAATGACTTCTGTAAGGATGTGGTCAAAGATCAAGCATTCTTTATATGCAATTCAATTGGAGGTGACAATCTTCTCAACATACTAGTAGTATATTCATGATCAACAATTTCTTAGTACGAGTTCTGTTAATTGATCTCTTTGTCCACGTGTGAACAAATTGACAAAAGAATATGATGCTGCATTGGTTAATATTGCGTTTTGATTTTGTGAAAACATTAGCAAATCACTATTCTTATGTTTTTGATTTTCACAACTATTCCTTAGAATGTCTGCTAACATTTGAAAATTGCAACGAACAAAGACTTATGCTTTTAATGAACATTTCATCCGTTTTCCTGCAGGACTAGTTGGTCTTCAGGCAGCAGTGATGGAGCCACATATGTGTAAGGGCATCATCTTATTGAATATATCATTGCGTATGCTTCATATAAAAAAGCAACCTTGGCTTGGACGACCTTTGATCAGATCATTCCAGAGTCTGCTGAGGTAGAAACAAGACATTCTTTTTTTTATTTCAGATGTTGAAGTTCAAAACTTGGGGTCTTGAGATTTAATTAGTCATATATTGTTGCGGTAGGAACACAGCTGTGGGCAAAATCTTTTACAAAAAAGTTGCCACACCTGAGTCTGTCAGAAGTATTCTTTCCCAGGTATAGAACAACAATACCAGTCCCTCAGTGTTTTCTTGAGAAGAAAAGAGAATGCTTGCCGCCCTTGTCTGTATTGACCACTTCTTAATGTGTTGCATTGCAGTGTTACAATGACACATCTCAAGTGACAGAGGAACTAGTTGAGAAGATTCTACAGCCAGGTCTTGAGCCTGGTGCTGCAGATGTATTTCTTGAGTTCATTTGTTACTCGGAAGGTCCACTGCCTGAGGAGCTACTGCCACAAGTGATGGTTGGTTTCTTCAATTCAATTCAAATTTACAGTAGTCACAATTTTGTCCTGGTTTAATGTTGCTAATGAGATGATATTGATCTGTTCTACATCTTTCTCAGTGTCCTGTTTTGATAGCATGGGGAGACCAGGACCCCTGGGAGCCCATTGAGCTTGGAAGAGCCTACGAGAATTTCGATTCTGTCGAAGACTTCATTGTCCTCCCTAACGTTGGCCACTGCCCTCAGGTATTGACCTCTCTCTCAGTACACTCATGCAAACGCACACACATATAAATTAGCTATATCTTTTGGCAACATTTATTCATCAATGTGCAATGTATGTAGGATGAAGCACCCCATCTTGTCAACCCTCTTGTCGAATCATTCGTTGCACGCCATGCTTCCACCAGCTGTTGTTTCCAAGGCTAGTTGATATTCAACTCAGCCAATTATTTGTGCTGATACTTCTGTTTGCCCATTTTTTCACTTTTAACAGCTCATTTTGCTAAGAAATACTTGTTTTCTTTGAAGAGAAATTTATGGTTGATAAATGTGGTAATTTCACAATATGTCACATAATTTCATTACTTATAAAGATTTTTTCTCTTCTTTAGCTTGTTCAGTTTTATGGGAATGGTTCAACAATTAATGTTTTGTAGCATAACCTTTAAATCTCACCTTACTTATATATAGATATGTGTCAGTTAATATTTTTTCATTGTGAGAGTAAATATTCAATCAAACTCATTAGTGTTCTATATTGGAATCAAAATATCACGTAGATTCAGTTGATCTAAGCTTTTTGAGAAGCATCTTGTGTACCTCATATTCCATTGAAGAGCTGATATGATTATATAATGCAATGATATAATGATCTGATTTGAAGAAGAGTGTCAAAGTGTCAACACACTCAACACTGATGTTTGGTATTGGTGTTTGGATTAATATCAATAATTATTCCAAATTAATACTTTCATACGGTAAAATCAAGTTATTATTTATGAGAATGTGTAATTTAATATGATAAGTATATTTAAAATTTACTTATATGACTATACAATAATTACAAAGCATTCTATTTTTTTTTTTTTTTTGCTATTTAGAGGTCTGCAGGGGCCATGGTTCTTGTGTCCTCTTGGAAATTCCCTTTCACTCCTCATAATCAATAATTTAGCTTTTTCTTTTGATCCCTTTAAACTCTCTCTCTCTCTCTCTCTCTCTCAATGTTGTGGCATTCACTCGTGCTAAAGTCAGCCTGCCTCCACGGAGGCAATTGGCCTTCCTCAAAACAATCCCTATTTACTTAATAATATTCCTCTCACTAGATCAATTCTTAAAATTTTGTGCATTCATGTCTATTCTTTGTTAAATATATCACAAAAAAGATTAATATTACCTAAGTTAACTATGAATTGAGAGATTATGATGAAAAAAAGCTATAAAATTGAAAGTTGAATTTATTTATTAGGAAATTTTATTAAACTGAAAAATACAACATAATTTTCAAAGGATTTCCTTGGCTATCAATCTTTGGACGACACAAACATGTTAAGGTCTAGGTTGACGTATGTGGTATACATGTGCATTTGTTATTCACACACTTGGGTGTTTTATCAATACATGCGCATTCGGAATCATGTGTACATCCTGTAGCATGTATTGCTTGATTAACCACCTCTCCCACTACCTTGGAGGACGCCAAACCTGCAAACATTTTGGTGCGTTTACTTCACTTGGAGGAATTGGAATGATCTGGAATCGGAATGACTTGGAATCGGAATGAAGTATCGGAATCAGAATAAGTTGTTTACTTCAACTGTAACAATCGGAATCGGAATCAACAGTATTCTCATTAAACTGTTTACTTTACTTTGGAATTGGAATGAATTGATTATAAGTTACAAAAATACCCTTAATTAAAATTATGGATTAATTACAATGTACAAAATTTTGTTTAAAATGTTAGTGTTATCTTTTTATCTTGTAATTCATCATAATAAGCTAAAAAAAAAATTCTTAACAATTTGACAATATCATTATAAGCATTTTGTATATTTATTATTTTATTTTTTGAAGAAGATATTATGTATTTATATGGTATATCAAATCATTTTTTTTAATTATATATAAAATATTACCTAAACTTTCTTAACTGTATTATTGTAATATTCTTCAATTGAACTCAAAATTTTAATGCTAACTGTAAATTATTTCTTATAAAATATAACATTTTGCACTAACACATTTTTTTATGAAAACTTATAGCATATATAAATATTTATATTTATAAATATAAAACTAAGGGAATAAACTTATAGCACATTTTTAAAGAAGGGTATAAGAGACATTTTAGTTTGACAAAGGGAATGGGAATGGGATTCCCAAGTGGGTTGGGGGAATGAGATTCTCATTTCTCAATCCCAAATTGATGTGGGGTCCACCATTTCATTCCCATTACGGAATGAATTTTAAGCAAGTAAACACCATCAATCAATCTCATTCCTGATTCTCATTCCCTAATCCATGAAGTAAACACACCCTTATACATTAATAATACATCAATCACATTATAGTAGTATATCAAAAAAATAAATAAATAAACTACTGGGGAAAAGGGGAGACAAACATGATGAAACAATTAAAAGAAGCAGGAAAGCCGTATTAAGTGGAGTGGACTTGGCCATTGAAGGGTTGTTTGATGCTTCAGAGGAATTACAAACACTTTTTGTTTTGGGACTGGAGAGTATATTGGTGGCTTTGACTTGTATTGTTATGCTCGATTGAGGCATATTTATAGTGTCAAACATGTTTTTCATTCAAGGAAAATATAACAAGTAATACTATTATGGAAGCAAAATCGTAATTAGGAGTATAGATTTTTTTTTTTTTTTTTTGAAAACTAGGATTATGGATTTGAGATGAGGTATATAATCTATAATTTATAGACTTTTTTGGTTATAAAATAATGAGGGTGTATTCAATCTAGAATTTATTAGAGTTTGCTAATTTTTTTTTTTTTTTTAATGATGGATTTTGGTGAAATTAATTTACTGATTTTATAAACTTCATATTGATTTTGTTATAATTCTTTAGGAAATCCTATGAAATCTTGAGGAAAATGGTTAGATTTATTATAAACTTTTTGCTTTATAAAAATCATTTTAAATTCTATTAAAATCTATCACTTAAATGAAATATATGAAGTCAATAACTTTTTTAATACAATTAAATTTTATAAATTTCATACAAATATGAATTGAATACATTTTATATAGATTTGAATAGAATACATTGATTTCATATAAATCTGAATTGAATACATCTATGACGTATTTACTCTAATTGAAGGAATTGAAATGATCTATCAAAATCTATCACTTAAATGAAATATGTGAAGTTAATAACTTTTTTAATACAATTAGATTTTATTAGATTTCGTACACATTTTTTGAATATATCTAAATTTTATTGGATTTTATATAGATTTGAATAGAATACATTGATTTCATATAAATTTGAATTGAATACACCTATAGTGCATCTACTCTAATTGGAGAAATTGGAATGATCTAAAATCAGAATAACTTGAAATCAGAATAATATATAAGAATCATAATAAGTTGTTTACTTCAATTGTAAAAATTAAAATTGGAATCAACAGTATTTTCATTGAACTATTTACTTTGTTTTGGAATTGAAATGAATTAATTACAAGTTATAAAAATATCATTGATTTAAATTATGGATTAATTACAATATGTAAAATATTATTTAAGATGTAGTGTCATGATTTTGTCATGTAACTTGTCATAATAGATTTTTTTTTTTAAAAAAAAAAGAGCTTTCTTAACAATATTATTATAAGTATATTGTGTATCTATTTAAAAAAAAAAAAACATATTATATATTTATATTGTATATCATATCGTGATTTTTTATATATATAAAATTTTAGTTGTTGATGCACAGTTTGTTGTGCATAAAATATTGGCATTTTTGTTGTAAAAAATATATATATATATTGGCATTTTATTAAGACGGTTTACTATATTCAACATATTTTATATCTATTGAAATGTTGTAACTTTTTGTGTTAACAGACTTGACAAAATATCATAACATTTTGTGTTACTTGAATTGACAAAATGTGGTAACATTTTTCTGGTGACAGATTACAGGTTAAGAGATTCAAGATTATTTTTTGATAAATATTATTTTACTCTCATGGATTATCAACGTCTGTTATATGTTGATTAAGTTTCGAAAAGATAAATGTGATTGATTGTGATTATACTTTCTTATCTTTTAAGAAACTTATTACCTGAATATTGAATATTTGTGTAAGAATAGGATTCTTCAAAGTGTTTCAAGTAATCAAGATAAAGATAGATAATGTTTAGATAATTATCTTCTTTCTTCTATTGGTTATTATCTTTTGGTTTAATATTTTATTTATTTGATTAATATCCTATTTTATCTTATAGTTCATAATGTTACTCAATGTTACTATAAATACAAGGTTTGATCAAATTAAAAGAGGATGAAAACAGATAAGCTAAGGAGAGCAGAGAGGGTTTTAGAGTGATTGTTTGTAAAGTCTTAGAGGGTCTGTTCTCTGGATTAGGATTCTCTGTCAATGTTGACACGGTGCAAATTTTTTTATGAGAATAATTTAAGTTTGAGTGATGTATGAGAGAAAAAATCTATCAATCTTAATCATTCATTTTTTAAATACTGAGGTGTCACTAGATTATCAAAAGATTAACAAAAAAAAGGATGGTAGAGAATCCTTACTCCTGTTCTCTAAGTCATTGTTTTATGTTTGCGTGATTGAGTTAAATTAATATTGTGCTTAGATGTTTGTCAAGATGACAAGGTTGTGAAAGTTTTCGAGAGAGAACG